>JAQFYP010002298.1:0-13049 GCA_034694865.1 Bilobella braunerae | reverse complement strand
TGCATTTGCAGACGCTGTTGTTTCAGCAACAGCCATTTTGCTTGCGATTCAATACTTGGAAGATATATTTTCTTACCACGACTTTGTGTACCAGTCAATTTTATTTGAATTTGAAATTGGTTAAATTTTAATTTACCTTTTAACTTAATTCATTACTAACTACTAAGAACTAAGATTAATGTTCACTACAACAAGCCTTAACTTTAAATCAACTACAACCTTTCTTGTGCTTAGGTTTGACAGCATCATTCTACCACATTGTTTTATTAAGTGTGGAACGCTACATTGCAGTTTCCCATCCTCTTAAGGCTCGCAGTTGCTGCACAAAAAGAAACGCTCGGTATGCTGTGGCAGGAATTTGGACTTTTTCCGTTACTCTGGCGTCTTTGAGACTAATAATAAGTGATCTTAGGAGACACAGTGGTGGATTTTTTGACATTCTGTATGTTGGTGATTTCTATACGGTGGTTTGCAATATTATTTTCCCTTTGGTCATCATTGTTTTCTGCAATGCTGGTATAGTTTTGAAGCTTCCAAGCAGAACGAGACAACTTGAAAACACACAAATCACCAAAACGTTACTCATTGTGGTTCTTGTTTTTATCTTGAGTCACGTGGGGCTTATAGCAAATCTGTTCTTCTCGTGCAGGTGGTATACTTACGCTGCATTTCATAATTTTGCTCCTTTGTTTTACGCCATTAATTCAATGGCGAATTTTCCCATATACGTGTTAACAGGCAAAAAAATCAGAAACGAATTTTTGATATTGATTCATTGCAAGAAAATAAGGCCTACAGATGCGATCAATGTTTTCGTTGTTTAATAGTTTAATCTAAGTAAATTTAATCACAAAGCACAATTTTATAATTTAGCTTTATTTAATGTTGTGCAACTATGTAGTAAACTACAATAAACTTATGTATCTCGGTAAATACTGCTTTCCCATCTTTATTGTTATGGTGCAGTATCTACGCTAAGCGCGTGTTTTGGTTATTTATTTTATTAGAAACGCGTATGTGTAATACCTGCCAGTAAAATTACTATCGAATACCTATCAGCAGAATTTTGAAACAGTTGAAATGTGAAATAAACTAAAGTTAAATATACAGTTGCAAACTCACGCAACCAAGTAGCGTATTGTACCTATGCTGAAAATTTTGCCATTTTAGGGGTCTTATTTGAGATATTTTGTGTTGTCGGCAGATGCACAGGTTGTCGAAAACATTATAAGTTTTCTTTTTATGAAAATAACATACAAACTGAGAAAAGCCCATGATGGGCAAAAGACCACAAGTTTTTGTTCAAACAAACCTAGCCCGTTATAAAACGAGAGTGTTCTCAAATTTATGAAATAAAATAATTAGATTAAACTACTTGTTTAGGAATTTTTTTGGGGGCTATTTACATGACATATTTAGGTCCAGCATACATTGGGAATCCAAATTCCATGTGAAACTCCATTTTCCTAAACTAACTGTTTTTAATAACTAATCACAATTAGCTAAGTATGAATTATTGTTAAGCTATTTTGTGGTTATAGTTAGCTTAAGGTTAAGCCTAATATTATATTATACTAAATCACAATTTAGTTCAATTTTGCTAAATTTTTAATCACAATTAACTAATTGGAATAAAAATTTACACATTTGAGAAAAAACTATTTGGACGATGTTTATGAGCCACAAAGTTTAAAAAAAAAGTAAAATATAAATCAAAGAGATTAGGTTCGAAACAGAGATGTTTGAGTTTACAGCAAGGACGACAAACTGAACACATTTGGCGACAAACTGACTGGTTGTAAATTACCAGAAAAAAACTTAAATCTCTGCATGGCCACGACTCATGCCTCCAAACTGCATTTTCTATACTAAAAAATCGTTTGTCCGTCTGTCTGTCTGTCCGTCCGTCTGTTTGACATCGATGCCTGAAAAAAACTACTGGAGCTACAGACGCCAAATTTTACACATAAATAAGGTATGTATCTGCGGTGGTTTAGGGCAAAACTCCGGTAAAAATTTATACCGGTTTTTTTAGGGTCAAAGGTCAAAGGTCAAATTCTCCCAAATTTAACGTGTTTTGTCCAATCCCTCAAAGACTGCCGGGGCTAGAGGCGCCATATTTAGTACATAGATGAGGTTTCAAAATGGGGTGATTTAGGGCTAAACTCCGTATAAAATTTACTTCCGGTTTTTCCAGGGTCAAAGGTCAAATGTCAAAATGCACATATTTTAACGTATTTTATCCAATCCTGCAAAGTCGGCTCTGGCTAGGGATGTGATATTTGGTACTTAAATGAGGTTTGAGCATGGGGTAGTTTAGTGCTAAAGTCCAGGCAAAATATACTTCCGGTTTTTCCAGTGTCAAAGAGGTCAAATGTCAAAATAGCTTAAATTTAACGTGATTTATCCAATCTCGCAAAGACCACAGGGGCTACGGGCGGCATATTTGGTTCATAAGTGAGGTTTGAAATTAAGTGACTTAAGGCCATACTCCGGACAAAATTTACTTCCGGTTTTTTTGGTGACAAAAGTCAAAAGTTCAAAATACCCTAAAGTTATCGTGTTTTATCTAATTCCGCAAAGACCGCTGCAGCTACGGGCGCAAAATTGAGTACATATATGAAATTTCTGACTGGAGGGGTTCACGGCAAAACTTCTGCTAAAGTTCACTTCGGGTTTACTTAGAATCAAATTTTAAATGTCGACATGCCAAAACATTTTAAATATATTATAATAACCTGCCAAGACCGCTGAAGCTGCAAGCGCAATATTTTGCAATTAAATGCGGTTGGTATCTGGGGTGGTCAAACTTCGGGCAGTAGGTACTTCCGATTTTTATCAAGGTCCTAAATTAAATGTGGGTAAGTTTAATTTTGATAAGTTCTGCGTATCAAATTTCAATAATTACTACTAGAGCTACATGTGCCCTATTTTATAGGTAAAAAGGTTAATAGCTGGATTGAATAGTGTCAAGCTTCAATTAGAAGGTCAAATGTCAAAATTTTAACTTGAATTATTCATACCTGCAAAGACTGCTGTGGCAATTAGCTCCATAATGGGTACATTAATGAGTTTTGTAAATTGTGTGGTTTAGGGTAAAGTTCCGGGCAAAAATCACATTCGGGTTTTCCAGGGTTAATGATCAAATGATCTAATCTAATGATCGCGCATGTTATATGACTCTATTATGTAATAAAAAAGCTCCAGACATTAAAGTCTTAAAATTCTAATTTTTTCAGATTTCGCCTTAGTTTAAGTCATCACATGAAATAATGTAATCATCTTCAAAGATTAGCATAATAATTGTGAAGTGTCGTAAAAGCCTCATTAGATTTTTCCAGGTGTTGCCCTAATTAGTTTAAGTCATCACATGAAATATTGTAATCTATACTATAAAATCGTTCGTCCTGTTTATCCGTCTTTCTGTGTGTTGGCGATGTCTGCACAAACTGCTTTAGCTATAGGCGCCGTATTTTACACTTAAATGGAGTATGCATCTGGGATGGTTTAAGGCCAATCTCCGGCCAAAAATTTACTTCCGGGTTTTGCAGGGTCAAAGGTCAAAAGCAACACTGCCCAAAATTTTAACATAAATTCAAAGTATTTTGTCGTCTCCTTTTAAGTCTGCTGGAAATACCTGTGTTATATTTTGCACATAAGTGAAGTGCTATGCTGGGGTAAAAATGAGCCAACTTTTGGTCAAAATTTTCTTCCGGTTTTTCCAGGGACAAAGGTCAATTTTTTCAACGCAAGAAATTTCAACGTATTTCGTCCTATCCTGTTAAAACTGCTAAAGATACCTGCGCCATATTTTGCAAATAAGATAACTGCTATGCTGGGAGGAATTTGGGCCAACGTTTGGTCAAATTTTACTTCTGGTTTTTTAGGGTCAAAGGTTAAATTTGACAATGCAAGAAATTTCAACGCATATAGTATAGATTTTGTCCTATCTTGTTAAGAGTGCTGGATATCCCTGCACCATATTTTGCATATAAGTAAAAATGCTATGCTGGGGAGAATTTGGGTTAAAGTATGGTAAAATATTACTTCCGGTTCTTTCATGCTACAAACGTATTTTGTCCTATCCTATTAAATGGTAGTTTAGTTTTCTTGGCGATTGAATGCGTCGTTGACATTGGGTGTAGAACAACTGGGCCTCTGCCAGAGTGTGCTTTATCCAGGCACAGGGGGTCTGTGCCCTAAACGAACAGACATGTGAATTGGGACACACAAATGTCCTTCCGTCGTCCTCCGTGTGTCTTTTCCGTATGTACTCCTGGTAGTCTGTCCAAGTGTCCAGGGTCACAGTACACTTAGACGATGGACACATTTTGGGACAGTGTCCTCCCCGTGCGCCATGTTATGGCCGTGTACAACTACTCCCTTTTTAAAAGGTGCAGAGAACCAGCAGAGGGGACAAAGGAACCAGCTGTATGTCTTGTCATGTGTGTTGAGGTGGACAAAGAGTCTATTCGTCTTGTCTTTATCTCGGGAGGACACAGGTAGCACTTGTCTTTTGCCAATCTTGAACAAAATTGTTTATTATATCATCGAGTCAAGTACGTTCTTTGTTGAGTAAATACAATCCCAACAATATGTGAAAAAATTGTGTATTGTATGTTTTTTAATCAATATGCATTACTTACTTATCAGATCCCATAACATATGCAAGTTGGAAATTCGAATTTTAATAAATCATGTTTCACTCGGTGATGTTACTTAATTTAAGATGTATCAATTAGAGAAATTTAAGATTTGCTTCAATTAGGCACTACTTATATTTAAATTAACAAGACACGATTCAACACAAGTTTCAATCACATAATATATCCTAGTATATCCTTAATAATAGTCTAGTAAATGTTTAGTTCATTCAAGGTTAATATCACTCAGATGCTATTTAAGCTTTGCATTGATTTGATGCTGTTTAAGACTTCTTTCAATAAATTTAAAGAACAAATTTAACAATTAAAATTTTTTTTTCTGTTCAGTAACCTTCAGTAAGGCTTCAAATAAAAAAAATTGCACTTTTTCATCACGTGTTTCATCATAGAAATACCATTTCAAATATACTTTCTAATAACTTAATTGTAATCATGTAAAACTATTTATTGATTGATTGATTTTATTTAGCAATGCCCTACTCAGAATGGACTGAGTTTACTTAAGTTACATTGTTTCAAGGATTAAATGAATTTGAAATTTTTCACATAACATGGATTTGTGTACCCTGTGTTTTTCTCCACCAAGTTGTTTATAGATGTACACAAAAATGTACACAACTCAAAATTATTATTTGAGCTAATGATATCCGGAGCGTTTGGTAACGCTACTGTTCGTCTAAAGTCAAATAAAGAGAAAGTCGAAGACGGGAACTGAAGTTTTTCAGGATTTTTATTAAATCCGAATAGAGAAAATAAAGTATCTAATTTTGATTTGAAAGGAAGAGGAGAGAGTGATGTTGCCTGAAAGGGAGATGGAGAGATTCTTCTTTCTTTTTGCACAAAATAGATTAACAAAAGGAACGTTATGCCTTTGAGAAGGTTAAAATGCTTTTGAACTTTTTGTGTCCTTCTCATGAAAATGATAAGAGATGAGTTAGTTTAACAGATTGCAAAAGTCAGTAAACTCTGACCTTGAGAATTTACGCTATTTATGAAAAAGCTCTTCGGAGCTACAAACACTCCCACCT
Source organism: Bilobella braunerae (assembly GCA_034694865.1). Lineage (NCBI taxonomy): Eukaryota > Metazoa > Arthropoda > Collembola > Poduromorpha > Neanuridae > Bilobella > Bilobella braunerae. The sequence goes on along the minus strand of JAQFYP010002298.1, from coordinate 7,357 downwards.
AATGTATATAATACAATAATAAATGATTTAGAATAATTTGAAACTATTCTAACAATAAATGATTTGTTTGAATTTAAAATTTGAATAAAAATTAAATTCGCATGAAGCATTGCACAATTTAGTTGAATTTGATTTTTCGACTTGGGTTTAGAATGAATTTGATATGAAAATTTAAGTTTAACAAATTTTAATTGATGAAAGTAAATCAAATGAAATTGTTAACTTTAAGTTTAGCTTTCTATTGGAAGTGGAAAAAGGCGAGTGATTAAACGACGATAGATTTTTGTAGACACATTTCCTTTGTCGTCGGTGACTGGAACGGTGACGTCATATACTCAAACTTTGTCATCTTTTCCTGGGACGACTGCCGAAATTCTGCCGAGAATCCACTTGAGAGGTACAATAGAATTTGATGAGTCTCCTTCGTGCAGGAAAACCATGGCTCCGACGCAGAGGTTTGGCTGCTGGTGGAACCATTTTGAAGACTTCTGAAGCGATTGAAGGTACTGGGAGCACCAGCGACGGTTGAAGTGTTGCGCCATCTGCTGGACATGCTGCCATCTCGAGAGTTGATGAATTTTCCGATCTTCAAAATTCTTTTGAGGGGCCGCTTTCAGCGAACGACTAATTAGAAAGTATCCTGGGGTTAGGACCGAGAAGTCGTTGGAGTCGGAAGAGAGTTGCGACAACGGACGGAAATTAAGCGTCGCTTCAATTTTTTTCAGTAGAGTCCAAAATTCTTCAATTGACAGAAGACGATCTCCTGCTACACGATGTAGATTGGTTTTCATTGACTTGACTCCAGCCTCGAATATTCCGCTGTGATGAGGAGCGTTGTAGTGAGGGAGTTGATAAGCTGGTCGAAATCAGTTGTAAGAGGAGGTGAAAGGCCGGTTGTAAGATTTGCTCTTTCTCCGATCGCTTAACGAACATTCCATCAGGACATGGTAAAAGGATCAACGGGAACCGCAGAAATCGCAAGCTTCTTCCTTAAATGATCCGAGATTCACCCATCTTCCACTGTTGAGAAGGCTGTTGTGGTAGAGTCGGAGCTGAGCGATTCTCGTCACTATGAATTTTGGGAGAAATGGTAAATGGTTACCATTTGTATAACCATATATTTGTATATACCATATTTGTTACCATTTTCAAAAAACTTATTCAGAAATATGTTAATTTAGTATAAATAATGACAATTCAGAATTTTTACCGGTAATGGTTTCTAATTTAAACGGTAACGGTAATAAGAATTTTTGGTTGTTACCGGTTATTTCGTATAATAATTAATGGTAATTCAAACCCTAGCTCTGACCTTTTAAAACGGGTACTTAATATTTTGTTTCAGTTTTCCTATTATTGAATTTTTAATTGAAATACTTCTTATTCGAAAATATGAGAACGTCATGTTTCATGCAAAAGTAGGATTTGAACTAAAAGGTCATCTTGTGGTCAAGGTGTCATTTTGGGGGTCATTGGGGCCCACAGAGACGGAGTACCCTTCAAAAAATTGGTTCTCGTTCATAAGAAGAGCAGCTAAAATGGGAACATTTTCTCGTGTGATAAGTGTTCTCAAAAAACCAGAGAAATTAATTTAGTTTAATTTTAAAACTTTTGCTTTTCAAAAGTTTTTTTAACAACTTCCACTGAATCCAGGCAAACAAACGAAACGAAAAAAAAACTAAATTCATTTGCATACCAACATAATTTCTATATTTTGTATAAAATTCCGCATTTTGGCGACGGTATTGCTGTTGCAATGGTAAATTTGTGTAAAAATTACCGTATAGACGCTTTGACTTACAACGCTTAGTTTAACACTCAACCAAATATGTCTCTGTCGGAAAAAACAAGCGTGTAAATTATACATCACTGTTTACGAGGCATTTTGCTTAATAAAAGAATTGAACAATCAAAGATATTTATTTTAACTGTGTGGACACTCTCGCGGATTGTTTGTACTCGACATCATAAGTAGACAATACAAGTGGCAATTAATTAACAAAAAATTAAATATCCCATAAAATTAAATTTAAACATAATTTAGAAATTACACTCATATATAGTATGACAAGCCCGTCCTAATACTTGGATTCCTTAAGTGGTCACCATTTGAAATTCAACGTATATTGCTCATATTCAACCGTTGGAGTGTGCGGCGGAATAGCAAAAAAAGGACAAATTAAGCAAAAATAAATATGCTTCTCATCAAAATAAAAAGCATTTAAACATACTAATTCTCTAAACCAAATACTTATTGCCTCAAATCCTGTTTTACATATATATGTGTGGGGTTTATGTAAACAAACGCATCTTCTCTGTGCTCTTTTTAGTATGTTTGTGACATGAGTTCTGTATTAAAAAGTAAAACTTTAAGGTGTCCTTGAATTTTTTTAAGTTCAGGCATAATTGATCTTTTTATACTTACCTTGAATATGTAGTCCCCGATTTTCAGAATTTTATTCTCGCTTAATTATGCATTGTGACTGTTTATCACTTTTCTCATTTTTAACAACATATCAAACCACTTTCCAATGTCTAAAAAATAGTATTGTATATTGACAATGACAATTGAAAGCAACGTCGGTGAACTTCTTTGAAATTAATGGTCTAAAGATTGTTGATTGTTACTTTCTTGGCAATTGTCAAATTCATAAAATCATCATTGTTAGCTTCTTATGCTTCAGTTGCAAAACATCCTTTGATTAAACAGCTCACCAGCTACATTATTTTATTTTACAAAAAGATTATAGTTCAGGTAGTACTTGGATTAATTACACCAAATTAACCCATGTTTCTTCTAATTCTCTTACTGGGCAGTCTGTCAGGTTCGTAACTCGATTGAAAAAATAAAATATTAAATTTAAAAAAAACTACAGAAAATAAACAGCGGTGAAATTGTTAACCAAGTAGCGGAAGAAAACTAGTCAGAACACATTAGAAAAATAATTGAATCATTAGATCGGAAAACAGAACTGTGGATTTCGAAATTTGTTATTGGAAATCAAGGGATCATTTCTGGGTAAACTGGGCCTCTGGGGTTATCGATATTATCATTGATAATCAAATTTTTGTTTCATGCAAAAGTAGGATTTGATTTTGAAAGGTCAATTTGAGGTCAAGAGGTCATTTCCAGGTCAAGGGGGCTCTGGGGTAGTTTAAAACATCATAACTTTTCGTTTCATGCAAAAGTAGGGTTTGATCTTGAAAGGTCATTTTGAGGTCATTTCCTGGTCAAAAGAGTCTCTGGGATCATTTAAAACATTATAACTTTTCGTTTCATGCAAAATTAGGATTTGACCTTGAACTGTCATTTTAAAGCCAAGGGGTCAATTCCGGGTCAAGGGATGCTCTGGGGCCATTCAAACCATCATAACTTTTCGTTTCATGCAATAGTAGAGTTTGACCTTGAAAAGTCATTTTGAGGTCAAGGGGTCATTGTCCTTGGGGGGACACAGAATAAATTGTCCTGTACAAATGTTGTTCACTTTTATAAGAGAAACAACTTTTGATTTTGGGGGTCCCTGGGGGGCCACAGAGAAATGTGTCATTTACAAATGATGTCCCCCTGTACAAGAGGAACAACTTTTGTAGAGGTCATTTTCCATGTTGTCAAATAATCAAATCTTTAACCTTTGACCCCCAAGGGGGTCACTTCCGGTCAAACTAAAATAAACCTGAACTGTGTCGGTTAGGAAGGAACATATCCCCAAAAACCGCTTGAAGATATGTTGAGTAGTTCCTGAGATATAAATTCTACTCGGACGGACGGACATTGCGAAAACATAAAGTAGCTTTAGCTACGCTTCCGCTACTTAATAATGAACAAAAAATATTGTATAATTTTTTTGAATATTAGGTCATGCTGCCGGAGCAGATTTGAGCTCGTCTTTCAATGGAATTATTCAGCAAGTTACCGAAGAAAAACTTGAAGAGCTCCGAATTCAAAAAAATTTGATGACTGATCACTTTTCTCCTGTTCTGGAAAATACTTCTGATTCCTCAAAGGAGCCGCGTGAAATTCTACAAATTTATTACGATGCAGTGAAGGCTTCTCCTATAAAAGATATCATTGACAACACGCTTATTGAAAACCTCAAGGAAGTTCTTAAAAATTCAGTAGTGGACCCATCACTAACACAACAACTATTTTCATCGTGGAATCAAAAAATACAACAAGAAATAGAGCGAGCGCTAAGGAAATGTCAATATTCTTTTTATTTTGGGTGTCTCCTTACTGAATGGCTCGCTGTAGAAGAGCGTAAGCAAACTCAAAGTAGTATTGTCAGTTCAGAAGCAGCAAAGGTCGCCAAAAAAAATGCTGTTTCAAATGTTTCAAAAATTATGTTCAATCTACCGCCTGATGAAGAATTCAACTCAGATACATTTAAGCAGTACTTGGACAAGGAGTTTTTTAACGCAACAGAGAGTACCGATATTGATAATCTCATCAAAAAAATACGCAAGGAAGCTTCGGAATTCCTTGATGTTGAAACCGAGACCGTGTACAGTACAGATGTTCAGTCCTGTGTAGAGGGCTTACTTTCTGAAGAATTGCTTACTGAAGCCAAAAAAACAGCATTGAGGCAACTCAAGCAAAATTCTGAAACTCTTACTGAAGTAGCTTCGCTTCTTACAAACAGGCTCAGAAATATAGATAGATGGGAGTGGCCAAACTCAACGTTAGCCAATCCAGTGGATGTTCGGCGTGGTGCGGCGGGTGAATACAAAGTTTACTTGAACGAAGATATTTTGACTTCCTTATTTCTTCAATACGTCGGAGTTAGATGGGCAGCTTTTTTTAAACAACGCTTTCTAGAAGTTTACTACTCCAAAATGTGGGTACGTGTTACATCTGACTATGGCTCAATAGAATACGAGCGTAACCAATTTCAAAGAAGGGCTTTTTTATCAGCCCTTCCAGATTCACTGGAGTCTCAGAAAAGTAAAAATCCAGAGGAATATGTTAAAATACAGTCATCACCTGCATTTGTAATGAAACCAGGAGGAGGAAGAGGAGCTAGTGGAGCATTCAAAGCAGCTGATTCAGCTGATTACGAAGAAGAAGCAGGGCAAAGTTTTGCTAAAGTTCCCCACGCTCAACGCTTGAAAGCCAAGCCAAGAACTTTTCTTTCCACGACTGTTCGGCCACCTCCACAAAAACCGGATATCGACATTAAGCAATCCTTCCTTCACGTACTGAGTATCGAACTTAGGCTTCATCAAGTAATTTTTCCAGATAATCCTGTAGTAGTTCTTCAAGCTGATATTGAAGAATTTGGCCCTTCAATAAATCATGAGGCGGTACTGATAGTAATGGAAAAATTTGGAGTTTCCGAAAGATGGTTAGATTTTTTCAAAACATTTCTTCAACCTCAAGTAAAATTCTCCGCGAAATCTGAATCGAGGCAGGTAGTTCGCGGAATACCAACTTCACACGCCTTGTCTAACTTGTTTGGGGAGACATTGATGTTCGTGTTGGAGTCTGTCATTAACAAGAAATGTGACGGTATGAGAATATACCGAATTGCTGACGAAATTTGGTTTTTCAATAAAGATCAAACCCACGTCAAAGAAGGCTGGAAAGCTTTGAACACATTTGGTTCCATGGTTGGACTCAAAGTGAACAGTAAACGAAGCGGATCGGTTAAAGTTTACGGAGAAAATTCATCTCAAGCCAATTTGAGCCATCCAGGACCTAAACCTCTACCTCAGAAGAATATACATTGGGGATATTTGGAGCTACATTCTGACGCCACGTTTAGAATTGATGAAAATTCTATTACCAAATTTTTGGAGGAAATGAACGGTCTCCTTGGAAAGGCTGAGTGTACTCTAGAATGGATACAAATATTTAACAAATACATGGCCTTCTTTGTAAGAAACTTTGGAAAAGGAGCGCTTGTTTTGGGCACGCAGCATTTCGATCAAATCAGCGATTCCTTGAGGACAATTTACGCTGGAGTATTTGGATCTCTGGACACATCTCCGGTAAACTTGCTCAAAGAAAGCTTCAAAGAGCTCCCGGACGCAGACTTACTTGATGCATGGATATACTGGCCACTGGAAATGGGCGGTTTGGGTCTTACTGATCCGTTTATAGGAATTACGGCCCTTCGCAAAGCGTATCATGACATAAACGACGAGGAATTGTTTACCAAGATTCCACTGGAAGACAAGATTCATTATGACGAGCTAGTTGCCGAGCACGAGAAGAATTATGGTACTGGTGACGGTGGTCAAGCGAAGGGTGGAAAGCGCCCACTTAGAGCACAGGCAACAGAGTATGGAGAATTTGTGGGAATTCCGCCTCCAAAGTTACCTACATGGGAAGAATACATCAGTACTCGAGAGACCGACCTCGGTCACTGGTTCCGACGCTACTTACGACTTCTCGAGCGCCCTAGTCCACACACTCCAAAGATGGCTCAGAAATTTTGGCAATTAGGATCACAAATTCCTAACGAGGAGCCCGCCAGAAATTACTTCATGTGGCTTTACAATTACTTTGAGCCGCAGCTAGAACTCTACTTTGGAACATCCACATTCATAAATTCGGAACTACTTCCGAAAAGCATTATTGAAAATATTCAGAAAGCAAAGCTGAAGTACTAAAGGTTTTTTCGTTTTGTAACAATTGTCACTGTCACATGATTTATTGGAATTCGTTTAAAACTTTTGTCTTTTAAATTTTACACTGTTATCAATTGACATATTAATTTTGATTTGATTTTTTTAAAATTGATGTGTAAAGTCTTTCTCAATTTCTTGCTGTTAAAATGTATATTATTAGATCATTATGTTTCTAGTACAATATGCCGAACTATTTTAATATTTATCTACAAGTTGTGAAAAGCGATCATAAATTCGAGTCCAAGTTCAAAGTTTAAATGGAAAAATTTTAATTTAAAAATTTTTTATTTTGCAGGAATCCGTTTTCAACGTTTTCTGTTTTGAGAATGTATTGGTTAAAAACCGGGACAGCCAAAAAAGAAGTCTTAAACTTAAGCTTCTCCTTCGTACTTCAAATTAATCGTCTAGCTCTTGCGTTGTATTGTTTTGTTTGTAACCTTAGAGGGTCGATTGATCGTTATTTTAACCATGATATCTTAATTTGGCTAATTTTTGTGTGAAATAATTACATATAATCACAAAAGCAACAACCAGCTTTGAAATGCGTTGCAAAAATCCTGAAATAATAATGAAAATCCGACTGACAAAATGAAGAATGTTCCGGTACTAAATGAAGAAATTCAAAAGCTCCAGAACCTATTTTCACATTCTTATAAAAGTCTAAGAATTAGCTAACTCTGGGTAGCTTAGGCACGTATTTTATATTTCTTGATTCTCTATGTTGCCC
>JAQFYP010002297.1:0-13050 GCA_034694865.1 Bilobella braunerae | reverse complement strand
CAGGGATCGGGCAATTTCGTTGTCTTCTTGACGATGCTAAGTCAATACAGCGGTTTTCATGGACCTGACGGAGCAGATTCAGGGAAAGAGAGTAAAGGGATACGACTCGTGGAAAGCGTTGTCAGAAGCTTTAAGGTTGCCAAGCTCTACCGTGAAAATACAGATCGTGTCAATCATATGGACTTTTCCTCAAATGGAGAAATGTTAATATCGTCGGCTGAAGATGATCAGATTGTAATTTATGACTGCGAGAAAGGAACGTAAGTTCCCTGCATAGACGTTTTGTAAATGAGCCGCCTTTACTACAATTTTCATACTCAGCGAATTGCGCTACATTCAGAATACACCGATCTGGAATTAGTAGTCTTACAGTGTTTACAGTATCCTCTTCTTTAAATTTTATTTATGACACTTTTTTGTACAGGGTAAAACGTACGTTGAACAGCAAGAAATATGGAGTTGACTTAATTCACTTCACTCATGCTAAAAATGCGGCGATACATAGCTCGACAAAGGTTGACGGTAAGCGTAGATGTTATTTCTTTATTAAAGTAAATAGTCCCTTTAGCAGTGGTTTGGTTATCCAAGTGAATTTTTTAATTAACATGTTTCGTTCCTCGATAATTTTAATTTTGACGTTGGGGTTTTATTAATACTTTATTATAAATTTCAATGAATGTTCTTTGTAGACACCATTCGCTATTTATCACTTCACGATAACAAGTATTTACGATATTTTCCTGGACACACAAAAAAGTAAGTTAAATCAATATTCGTAGCTGTCAAAACGGTTGGGTTTGCGTTTTTTATTTCTTCATGAGCGTCACATTGTTTTAAGGGTTACGACAATGTGCATGTCACCTACGGATGACAGTTTTATATCTGGCTCACTGGATAAATCCCTCAGATTATGGGATCTCAGGTCACCAAATTGTCAAGGTTTAATGCACTTGAACGGTCGTCCGATTGCTGCTTTTGATCCAGAAGGTCTCATCTTCTCCGTTGGAACCAATAACGACTGTATCAAATTATACGACCTCAGATCTTTTGATAAAGTAATTTCAATATTTTATTTTAGTGTACAAGTGCACTTCGTCTCGTTTCACGATTTACTTGATTTTAGGGGCCCTTTATGAACTTCCGTTTCTCAAACGAAAAGGGAGACGGAGAGTGGACTCATCTCAAGTTCAGTCCTGATGGACGAACGCTTATGGTTTGCAGTTATGGAGCCTGTATTCGAATTCTGGACGCATTTCACGGAAACCCACTTCAAACCTTCACAATTAGCGTATGAATTGTATAAACATTTTTCCAACATGTAGTGTTCATTTAATACGTTATGGACTGCGGCACTTCTTAAAACCCTTCGATTAAATTAACTATTAGCAAATCGTTTGAACCAAAATCAGTGGTTGTTCTACTCCTACAGGGTCATTCAAGTGGGAAGAAAGATGTACAACTAGAAGCGTCATACAGCCCAGACTCCCAATATGTCTTTTCGGGATCGGAAGATGGTTGTGTTCACGTATGGAGTGTAGAAAACGGTTATAAAGTAAGTTCTTGTCTTGGATAGATGATCAAAACGTTTTTAATGTTCGACTTCTAATTCAAAATAATTATCTTTCCCAGGTCTGCGTCCTCAGTGCTGACCATCCAGGGCCTGTTCAATGTGTAAAGTTTAATCCAAAATATATGATGTTAGCCTCTTCATGTACAAATATGGTAAGTTTCAGAACTGTTAGACAAATACAAAGCAAATACAAATTTTATTAGAATAACTATGTTTTACAGGCTTTCTGGCTACCAGAGGAAGAATAAATTCTATTTTCTATTCCATAAAAATATAAGGTACAAACAAGTCCAGCTTTTTTAATTTCTTAAAATGTACTAAAATATGACAGAAATATAAAAATTCGTTTTCTTTTAAGTGTTCAGTCTAGAAATATACTATATAGCGTCTAATTTTCTAATAAGAAGAATATTAAGAAAGAATAAGAACCGTCTAATAATAAGCACCCCATCCAACGTACATTTGGCAAAGATTGGTGGGTGCTGTCGCTTCCTTGATAAGATAGCTGACTTGGGCTTCCACTGACAGAGGAACGTTCAGCTCTTTCGTCATGTTTCGCGCTACTCCTTCAAGGCGGAGTTGAATTGCCTTGATGTTCTCCACTGCCATGCTATTGCTTACTTCTCCAGTTGAACTCGTGGAAGCCTGGTTGGCCACGCCACGAGTCTTGGTCTTGGACCACTCTACCAGTGGATCGAAGACAAATGGCCTTAGAACGGACATGAAGACAGCTGAATTCTGACGTAAAATCGCTATCGTAATTTCACAGGAACGACGAAAAGGACCCTCACATCCTAGAGGGCCCATTGCATTAACCATATTGTGTGTCAGGCGAAAAGGGACCACTTCGGGCACCTCGAACGTCTCCCCCTGTATATCAAGATCGAATGCAAAATTCCATAAAAGTAGGTCAAATATTGTACTTTTCTAGTTAGATCTTACCTTATTAAATAGACAGTTAAAGTCAACGTGCACCACGTCACCGGAAATCGAGTCAAGTAATATATTTTCGCCATGCCGATCCCCGAGACCAATAAGGTACCCAACCATCGACATTACTGCACAAGTTCGAGTAAAAGTAGAACGTGCCGTATACCACTCTTGTGGGTCCGAGAAGTATGTTAAGAACCACTCGCGCAATAACGGAGGGTGTCTATTCACCAATTTGTGATACCCAGCCAATTTAGCGGGCATTGATCCTCCCTTTTCTATCGAGTTCAAGAAAAATGTACGATATTTTTATACTTTGTTTTCAACTATTCGGGACAAGGGTCCTACCCGTCGGGTAAATTTCCTTCACTTCAGCATGAGACACGTGAAGCTTCTTTTCCTTATAGAGCCTCAGAAGCAAAGGTCGAATTCCTTGAAGATTTGGAACCCATTCCAAGAGACCGGTGTCTTCATTGAGGGCTACGACAGCATATGTTCTACCGACCACACGATTTCAATTTACATTTTAAATATCACTAATTAGAAATTAGCTAATTTAAATTAACCGCGTAGGAACCATCATCATTACCGGACATGTAGATTTCTCTCCCGAGCTTCTGGATCCTTAGCCAAGTACCAGTTGACAATGTTATTCATTTCCATAACTTTGGAATCTTTTCGAAGGTCATCTTCCGGCTTGCACAAAATACCATATGTACGCCCATCGCTTCCTCGAAAAGTAATTCTCTTTGGACGCTGATGAGAAGGCATTATTTCCACATTCTTTTCCACTGATTTGATGAATACTGCGTTCCTAAATAGGGAACGGGCAACTAAAAGTCAAGTTTTTGACACTAGTGTTTAGTGTACACAATCTTAAAAAATTGAAATATTTTAAATCAACAAAATTTTTTATTTAAACTCATAACTCACTGTTGGAACGGCTTGTGTTTCATGTGGTGGCTGCCTACTCGAGAAATTGTGACATTTAGAAACTGTTGAAAAGGCATAAGAATAGGACTCAAATTCGGCCTTTTGAGCAGTCGCACAAGTGATGGAGCTATCTTCTCGATGGTCGTCTGCAGAATAAAAAAAAGTTGAAGATAAAAAAAGTTAACGATTCCCAAGAGTTAACTAACCACTTTTTCTTCACTAGCTTGTCGGTTGATTGCAAGATCTATTAACTGATCTGCCAAGATGCTGTAGTCATTGATAGGAGTTTTGAGGTCCGGGGCCTTTTCCTCCACTGCCTTCAAAATTTCAGCACACCTTGATTGTCTCATCTTATACGTTGACTGATTAAAAAAAAACAATTAGGTTGCAGATCGCAATCAAGATAATTGTAAAACTGACCTTGCTAACTGCCATCATCATCCACAAAGCTTGATGATGGTGAGCCACCACAATACCCGCAATCATTTCTTTGAGTTTATTCCATACAATCGCACTTGGGTGACAAATTCGTGAAATGAGTTGTGAGAAGACCGTGAGAAATATATAGGCTGGAACATTGCTGTAGAGCTGTGCAATACTGTCTGACATTTCTCTAACAGTTTTTATATGTTTCTCCTGAACGGCTTTTGGTTCGGTTTTTGGTGGCGGATTAGAAGCAAAGTTGAGCCATACAAAAAGAAGACGCGGAAGACTTTGGTAGACGTGCTTGGAGCCATATTCCAAGGATTTGCAATAAAATCTTACTACAGATTCCTGCATTTCACTAATCAAAATACAAATGTTCAGCCACTATTAGTTCAATAAGTGGCGTCATTGAAATTGTTTTTAATAGATACCTTTGCTTTGCCTTTTGCGACTGATTATTGGAAATTGTGTCACAGTAGTTGGCTAAATGGAAAAAGTTCTTCTCCGACTTCTTGTGCACTTGCGTAACCTGAAGGTAGTTGTTAATGTTAACGTCCATGTCCACATTGCACTTTTCGTCATTAAACTTGGCCAGAAGGAGGAGGGCCTTGGCGCATAACTCTTGGTCAGCCTCGAGTGGATCTGTTACTGCCAGTGATTCCCAAGTTTTGATTTTAGCCGTCGAAAAGTACTGTTTCATGCACTCATTCATTATCCGGATTCCACGGTCCATGTCACCTCTCAAAGCTACAAATTTAGCATCTTGAATGTACACTTCAGGAGATCGAAATTGACGGGCTTCTTGAATACAAGCATTGGCTCTGCCATAGTTCTTAGCTCTTTAATTCAATATTTATAAATCAACAAATTAAAAGCATTCCAAACAACCTGATTGGTTGACCTTTTAATTAATTTGTTGAATTTGCACCTGATTTCCAGCTTAGCTACCGTCAGACAACAGTCCCGCAAAGCACCACTAAAGAGTCGCGTTACAGATAATCTTTTAGTGTTCTCCTTCATGATGTGCAATAATGCCTAAATATACAAGCAACATTGACGTGCATTGAATGAATATTCACAAACATTAAAGCTACACAGAAAATCGTAGTGAAACTAAGAAATAGACAATCATACGTTTTAATACTTACCTTCCTCGTGTTAACAATCGGCTCAACTATACTTAAAGATTTCTGAACCAAATTCAGCCTATCATTCCAATTCTTAAGCAAATTAGCAACGTTCGTCCGATAACGTTGCATTGCTCTTGTGCTCATCCGCTTTTCTCCTAATTTCATAAGCTCAACGGCTTGTTCAACTTCCGAAAAGATGTGTAACCTGCAAAAAAAAATATTCCGTACATGCGAATTTTTATTTACGAAATAATCCTTGTAGATTGACAGAAACGTGGAAAGGAGAATTGGAGAAGAAATTTCCCAGTGCGTGGCTAACCTTGTAATTTCAGCATATCGACTATGGTAGGAATCGATGTTAATGTCAACTGTGCTAAGCGAATTGAGACATTTTTGCCGGGCCTGCCCAAGTATATCCAGCACCGCAGGGTAGCGTTTGCGCTGAAAAAGTGACAAAATAGCGGCATGCATCAAGGCTCCTCGTGAAGACAAATCTGTGCGGACTCCTTTCAGGTTCGTCGCTAAGTCTCCCCATCGTTGCAATTTCCAACATGCTTCGATTCGACAGTCGTCCAAAGGAGATGACCTTACGTCCGTTCTAATTCATTTGTAATTAAGAAAAGTCAAATTTGAAAAAAAAAAGAAGATTAAATTAATCCAACAAGAAAAGTAAATTACCGTCCACGCGTGGTCAGACCATTCATAACAGTCAATGCCATTTCCGGTTTTTCAATAGAAAAGTAGCCTTGCATCAAAACATTTTCTGAACTAAAGTCGTTGAAGCCTTTCTGCATCATCAGTTGAAACTTTGAAGCAGCGTCCTTTTGGGAGTTTTGGGATTGGGATCAACATTTAATACAGATTTATTTTATGTTCACCTTTTAATTCAAATTCAATCAAGTTATAATACCTCTTTCTTAGCTGTTGCCAAAAGTTCCAGCGTTTCTTCATAAATGTTCGGTTTCCCTCTTCGAACTGGCGAAACCCCAATAACAGCGTCCGTATCCTCAAGAGCAATAAATATTCGCTACACAGAAATAAATATCAAGATGTATGATATATTTGAACTCTTGAGTAGACTAGTGGTACGTATACAATGGGCTCACCTGTAAAAATGATAAATATTTCTGCGTCATTTCGGGAAAAACGAACAAATACTCTTCCAGATTCAGTAGTGCCCTTTGGTAGGATTGCGTTTGAAAGGCAGCTCTGGCCATGCACATCTAGTAAGTAATTTACAAAGGAATTGCAGAATTGCACCCAAAACAGGGATTGAGAAATACCGGATCTGGCAAAATTGCCTTGCATCCCTTGATCCCTAGCTGCGTTAAAGGCGTTCCAAGTACAGATGACACGGGACTAGATGAGTTACCAGTTCCTCTACTTCCTATGGTTGCAATACTGTTAAGAACAATGAAATTGCTCCCTCCGTAGCGTGAGACATATGAAACGAGGTCAACGACTGAAAATACAGCATTTGTCACGGCGAGACGATCAGCGACTCCAGCGTCGCCTGTTAACGGCTCATCAAAATGCGAATCATCCTCATAAGGAGTATGCGACACAGAACGCTGATGTACCGAGCTCTGCTCTTCCCTTATGTACCTAGTAGATTATGAACGCTAATTGTAATTTTACATTAAAATAAAACTCGTTTTGACAGAGGAAAGTTGCTCACCACAGCATGCAAATCTTTCTTAGTTCCTTGTAGATAATCCGTTTTTCAACCGCGGTACCATCAAGTGCGGCGAACACTGCAATATAACGTTAAGTTTATTTGAATAAACGTGAAATCGCATAAACACATTGAAATCGGTTAAACTTCAACACTCACGTGCTACGTACGGCAGCAAATACAAAGCCACTGGCAAACTTCGGACCAGCAGTGGTAAAGTCACCCGAAAGATTTCTTTCGCCGGTGTTGACGTAACAAATTTGTACATTTGTATAACAAAATTTGTACACCAATCCTGTAGAGATTCTCCAAGTTTTGACCCGTAGAGTGGGCAAGGGTACTCGTTCAGCGGCTGTATATCTTTGAGGCTAAATTTTGAACTAATGAGCGAAGTGAAGAAGCTTTTTGTTTCCTGAGGCAAGCCGCTCCAGACTGGATGTCCTCCCGCGTTATGTACTCCAACATGATAGATTTTAAGTACTTCCTGAACAGCGTAAGCACAAATGTCAATGTCCGACGGAAGGGATAGATCAGTGCCTTGGTACTGCTTTCGAAGCATGTCGATATACGCATGTGCAAATGGAATAGCGGCCGGGAAAATAGAGGTTCCGTCTCTTCGACTCTGCCTGTCTGAACTCTTCACTTTCATTCGATAGTAGTCAACCGCCCCAAGACAACCGATGACACTCATCGTTATATTTGCCAGGTCCTTATCTTGTGACTGTAAGCACTCCAACAGGGCCAAAATTAACTGAAATTAAACCATCAGAATACAAACGAACCTTCTAGAATATTTAGTTTGAATATTTATTATTCAAACTTACTCTGCAGACATTTGGGTGAACAAATTGTGAATCTTCGAGTAATTCCCTGAGGTCAATAGAAGTATCTTCAAAGTTGACGACGCGACGAACCGCCATAATAGCCTGATGCCTAATATACACGTTTCCACTCTTCAAACTCTCAATCAGAAACTCCAGTAAATTCATTCCGCTGTAGATAATTCGTTTGTGTTTAATATTAAACGTGTTATTCTTTTCTCTTATTTTTATTAGAAAAAAAAATGGCTACCTTTGCTTGCTGTTTGTCATCATTGAGAGAGTCTTCTGATTCTGTATGTGTTCCTGGATGTAGTAAACTTGGTATCGATACTCACGCGTCACCCGATTCTTTTCTGAAATGATGTAGTAAGCCATTTCTTCCAGTACTTCAGAACCATTGCTTGATAGCGACTTAAGATATACCAAAGAAGCTAGGATTTCATTAATCATTGACGGCAAAGCTGTGTCATCAAGGCTAAAGGAGTAAATTAAATCCAAAGTTATACTTTTAAACAAGGAACACATCTCCGTTCACAGCTAAAACTTGCTTAGCTCAAATATTCGAAAAAGATTCTAAAATAATATATTCCTTTCTTACGTTTTGGTGTAAATTTTCCAACCGTTAGCAACAATACCCTGCAAATATGTCCGTCGGGTACACGAATTCAAGAGCTTGGCAATCTGCAGCGCAAAAATGCAAAAATTACAGAAATAAAATACTAACTGGCATTTTGAAGCACAAACCCTCATTTTCATCCCCGAAACCAAAGGTCCCAAATACGAAATAACTTCTAAAAACGAAGTAAAGATCTTTCTTTTGGTCTCCTCATTCTCAAATCGGCTGTCCATCTTGCAGTCCAAATACACAAAATAACCCATCAAGCGTTCCGAAATGTAGGTACGCTAAAACAAGTTATCCAAAAAAAATAATTAGTTAAACGCTTGAGAACGGAACAGATTTAGTTTCAATATTATTACAAGATCTTTATCGGGAGCGGTGCTGCCATTTAGACTTAGTCGCTTCCCTGATGGTACAGCCAGAAACGAACTGAGGAGTCGTTTTACTTTCTCTTTCTCCCGAGCAAAATGAGAAAGTACTTCGTTCATTAGTCCCTAGAACAATTAAATAAGATTGAGGTTCATAATTAATTGACACTTAACATTTTTACTTGAGCCATAAGTGACGTAAGGACTCCGAGGGAAAGGCCCGATATTTCCAGAAATTTAAGGACGCCGTTGGCTTCGGCAGTTGACCGACAAGAGGTGATGCCGATGGATAGGAAGACGTAAGAGAAATTTATTTCCAACAATTCCTTTATACTGACTAGTGCAAACTGAGATAGTGCTCGAATCAGTAGCCGAGCTCTCTTGTCCTTCAGTACCATAGGCACCGCAATGGAGAGTAAGTCAGGAAAGTAGATTCTAACGAAATCCTCACGGCGAAATTCCATAACTTGTTCAACGGCTCGCAACAGGACTTCACACTTCTTGCAATTTAGAACATCGTCCCTATCGCTAGATTCAGTGTTATCTGGGGCTCCAAATACTTGGAATAGGCTCATTTCCGCGAAACCCTAAGTAAAAAGTCTGTTTTAAAATACGTCTGCATAATAGTTTATTTTCAATTTTGTTTAATCCAGATTTTCTGAATACCTGAACTAAATTATCCCGAATCTGTGCCATGTACTCGCAGGTCCTCAAACCTCTAGTTTCTGCCAAGGCTCGAAATAGTAGTTTACACTTGCTTGCGACAGAAGCAGACCAATTGAGCGTCAATATTAGCAACCCGGTATTAGCTATTTCTGTAGCAAGTATGTCGTTCTTGGTCCTAAGGAATTTAAATTGAATTTATTAATAATAACACAGCAATAGCCAACAAAGCCTTTTTTTTGTTACTTACTTTGAGACCAGCGTCAACGCATCCAAAAGGTCGATTAAGGCATCGAAAGTCATTTTCAAGCTAAATGACTTTAGAAAATTTCGCAAATGTAAGAAAATCATTTTAAACATCTTCGAAAAACTTTCGGCTGTTTCATGTTTTGGGTAATAAATGCTGAGAAATCGTTCGGAGCTACGGAGAAGTTTTACGAGTAAATTAAATTGAAGCAGTTCACGTATGACACGTAAGAAGCTGGCCACTAGTGATTCGTCTGGAACCAGTCCATGATTCTTCAGGTACATCACCGATTCCAGAAGCTGAAGGTGGACCTTAGACACGATTATGAAGTTAATTAATGAAAACAACAATTTAATCTTGTAATCTTACAGCTGTAGACCCCTTTTGAATCAACTGAAGAAGACATTCCCGTAGTTGCTTCATTTTACAATGTTTGGGTTCATAGTAGTGATTTCCGGTATCACAAACCTCGCAAGTACCATTCTTTAACGGTGCTTTAGCTTTTGTAAGTATACAACCCAGTCGACATAAGGCCTTCGCCAGTAAAACTCCAATCTCGTCGTCCTGGACCCAAATTTCTTTGAGTGTTATGGTCATAAAAAATTCCAGTAACTGGTCATGGCCTAAAAAGGCATTAAAAGTTAGAACATTTAATTAAATTGAATAAATTTACGTAATAATCTAGTTACATACTAATGGCTCTGCATATATGCCTAACACCTCCCACGAGACGTAAAACTCCCCTAATACACTCCGGATTAGATTTTTCCATGGCTAAGTGGATAACATTTAGAATCGATGCCTTATTATCGTGTGAAGAGAAGTAGTCGGATCCTAAAGTCTTAATACATTCTTCCATCAAATCCTTCCCATCTGCAAAAAAAGAGATTTCTAACGTATAGTTTCGGAAACTAAACAACTACTATAAACAGTGACTTACAAAGGTCAGAGTGTTGCGCAAGCTGATCAGAAGTCAATGGCCCTGGATAGAACACCTCCGGAAAAAACGGGAACGTTATGTGATACAGAAGCTGACTCCGGAGCGAACTCAGCTTCTCTCCGACAAATTCTCCTAACTCGTTAGTAAAAACCATCGGCCATTGAATGAATTTGCTTGAATCGCCATTAATTAATCTACAAATTAATATATATATTTAGAATACCTTCGAATGCAAATACAAATATTACTCAATTACGCAGGAATTTGTGCCTGGATTTGAATCAACTTTTGAAGTAAGTTGATGAATCCATCCCAGAAAATTAACTCTTGCACGGATCCACCCTTTGGAGCACGATGAAGCTTGCTTAGTGAATCCGCATGTGACAGAACAGACCTCATGAGCCGTAAACATGAAATTGCTCTTTCAAAAAGCGTCTTCACTATGATCCCTTTGCTGTCCTTATCCAGATGATCCTCTTTCAGATCTTGAGCTGCTTGCGAAACTGCGGTTGCCCACCTATCTCTAATTGCAGTCCAAATTGGTGTTCTGGATCTTATCTCCCACATATTGGCTGTGTCCGTATACCTATTACATTTAATTGAAAAAATGTTTAAATTAGCTAGGCATTAAACAAAAAAAAACTTACGTGCGACTGTCTAAAATCCGGAACATTTCTTTATGAATTACTTCAGAAAATATAGGCAGCGCAACCTAAAGAAAACTCATCAATAAAATTCAATTGACCTAAAAAATGTAATTGCAGTTCAGAATGCTCAGAATCCCAGCTTACGTAAAGATTCTCAAAAACGTAACAGGCAAATTCAATGGAGTTTTCTTTTCGAAGAATGTCATTGGTGTCCACCCCATTGACACTAATTGCGCTTCTTGCTCTTTTGTACAATCCGATTATAAATTCCTGAGACTCTAATTGTGAAATTGGAAACAATTAAAATACAAACAAGACAACAAGAGCTGTACGTGTTTATAATGATCGATCACCGTGCTTTGATTCTTTGAAAATAGGATCAAGTATTATCTTGAAAAGCCCGGACTCGAATTCGATTAAGAACGATAGTGAGTCAGCGTTTTGACCCAACAATTCGTATTCGCAGATCCGCTCCAAAAACGTCTGGGAAGATTTCCAACATCCTTCATTCTGAAGTCCAATTTTGATCGTTGCAACTATTACGCTGCACCATAATGTTTGGGCCTGATACAGATTTGGACATTCTTTTAGACAATTCTTAAATAGAAATCGTAACGGTAAGACATAAATTAAAAATTGACCTGCTGAAATCTGCAGTTTAGAGGCAGAGCAAAACTTAACACGACGTCCAGCTTCTCACTTGGAGAAATAGCATTATGCTGCATGATGAAATGAACGGATTGAAGCAACTGAACACATAGAGAGCTTTGTTTTTTTAATACATCCAGGTGCGGCAAGGTAATCTAAAATACAAACAACCTTGAGATACAAAGCATATGATAACTTCACAAGTGGTTTCCAAAAATTCCACATTTTTTTTTTCAAAACTTATTCTAAAAAAAAATACCTTTAAAATATTGAGAATATAGCTGGGAGAAATACTGGAGATTGGTGTGCGAATCTGAATTGGCCTTCGAGTAGGCTCATAGTTAAAGGACACTTTGAAAAATCCACCAGGTACATCAGTCTTTTTCATCACATGCAGTAGCATTCCGACCAACGCACTAACCGCTTCCACTAGCACGTGTGAATGGTTGTGTTTTAAGGCGAGAAACAATGGCGTCATTAGGTCGTAGATATCAGAATGAAAAGCGGTGAGGCGGGCACTTAGCAAGAAGGCACCACAGGCACGGTAAACCCATTTCGAAAACACTGAAATCAAAGAATTGCACTCTTAAAAGTAAATCTTTACTGTATATTCAGTTTCATATTCATATTCAGATACCTTTCAACTCATTTTCAGAATACACTTCGTTCGATTCACTTCTAAACGTGTTAGGATCAATTTGTAAACTAAAGACGCTTGGCGAGTTATTAAGGCACACTCGAAAATACTCCACGAAAGCCTGTGGTGTGGTAGGAATATAAATTAAACTAAAACAATCCAAGCGGATGATGTTCACTTTCTAATAACCTTAGCGCTACGTTCCAGACAATCCCTCTCAACATTTCCGTTGATATCCAAGAACACATCCGTTGAGCAATTGACTAGACCGGTCCTAAGATCTTTAATCCGCGCTGCAAAATCTTGCGACAAGTCCGCCGCCTCTACTTCCATTGGCTCGTCGCCCATATCGTAGTCTTCCAATGAGGACCCTTAAAATAATTATATTAAAATAGCAGACATCAATGGTCGGTAACAGTTTAGTATACCGCCTTCTGGAAAATGAACACTATAGTATGTCTAATCGACTCAGTTTTTCATGCTGATCCCGAATATAACAATGGTTTGATGCAGAGACCTCTGGTTCAAAAGTTATAAGGGGATTTTTTATTAAGCATTTTTTTGAGAAGGCGGTATACTAAACTACACCCCAATGGTCAAGGCAGTTAGACAGTCTTATCGATAAACTTACCGATTACATTCTTGTCATCTGGAATCACTACTGTCAGACCAATAGATGCCTTTTTTCTAATTTGTCCATTGGTCAAGTCAAGCCACGGTGATCGCCTTAAAATATCACCAGTGATTAGCCGATCCTGATACTCTAACACAACAACAGCCTATACGTGCTAAAATA
>JAQFYP010002296.1:0-13053 GCA_034694865.1 Bilobella braunerae | reverse complement strand
GCTCAAGACCAATTTGGTGCAAATTACCAATGACTGGTAACGAAGTAGGACCTAAAATTAAAAAGGGCTTAAAATTAGACTTTGTATTACTTTTGAGTATTTTCACATTACAAATAAATAGAAATAATAATACAATAATTTCCAAACTGCATAAATATTTTCTGTAAAACAAAGAACGTGTTGCCAAATGCTTGATTAAGTTCCACTGCACATTCAAAATGGTTAGAAATTAAAATGGTTGTTACTACAACAACGTTACCTGGCGGTAATCCTCTTTGTCGTTTATTTCTACATAGCTGTAGATACAATGCAAATAATGCTACAACTCCACTCAAAACAAGAATTGTAAGAAGCATTTCTAGAGGAGTTCTTTTTCAAAAATGTGTTAGTACTCTACCGCAGTTACGAAATAAGTTGACGATACGCTGATAAGTATGCTGTCAATGGGTGTTGTAATCTTAAGTCTATAGACTGTATATTAGTGTTACAAAGTCCAAGACTTTAATTTTAGAGAATTTTATTCAGCAAACTTGTTTTATATTGTCATAGATGTTGCATAATTGCACAATTCCAGTTAACCTTCAAATTTAACAACTTAAAATTTGCAATTAGAGTGATTGCTTCCATCTACAATTGCACCAAAAATTCAATGCATTGTTTAGATGATGGGCTGGTTAGTAGTGAAAGTTTGTTTACTGAAAATTTCTCTAAATTACTATGCTCATAGGGATTAAATGATTAAAGTAATACGGTATTACAAAATTGTAAATGTATGACCGCAGTGTGCTTGAAATGATAGAATTAACGGGGTTGAATTGCTGACAAGTACGAGTATTCCCAATACAGATTTAATCACATAAAATGATAGGCCCTGTTTTTTTTTATGAGAGCTACGTTACATTTGAAATATCTTCATTTAAGATATTTTCAACTAGGGAGTCCAAATTCTTGTTTTTTTTTTGTTTAGGTTCATTAGATTTGCAAGAAGAAAATGCGGTTTTGTTAATTTCCATTAGTAAATTTTTCAATTTTTGTAAAAATAGCTGTTATGTGTACCGCGATTATTTAAATAAGCGGGCATTCAGTAGGGTATTGTTAAATTCACATTATTTTAATTCTAGTATTTGTATTTTTGAAATTTGTTGTATTATAATTTTCATCAAACGTTGACTGCAGATAGTTTCTCGTATAAACCATTTCATAATAATTTAAGCAATGAATTGTGATTAGATTTATAGTGCAAATAATATATTATTTTCTTGCCGACAAATTGCCAAACTAACAACACCAAATTCTAATTTACTATATGTATTGATAATTGAATTATTTAAAATTCAACTGAAATTGAAAAGTATTACAAAATTGGTAATTGGGAAATTCTTCTAAATTGGAAATCGGAATTGGAAAATTGGAATAATACACTACTTAATAAAAAACGGAGAATTGTATTTTAATATAAATTACAATTGAAACTTGGAATTTTAACGTTTAAAGTTATTTTCCTTTCTAACACTAAACATTTTAATTTTAATGCGTCAACCTTATTATTGATATTTATTATTTTTTTTTTCTTTTTTTTCAATGTATTTGAAATATTTAACCTTTTGGAATTTTTCATATTAGCAATATTTCATCACAACATGGAGTCCACTTGTTCACCCATCCTTTGAAGGCACAGATGTTGATGAAAATTACTCATTTTCAGATCCTTCCGCACCCTTCCATTGCCAACCATCTTTCCCTGAAATAAATCTTTCTCTGAGTATGAGATAAAGCGTGGAAAACTTTCAATTGCGACGTCCCTAAACACAATGAAAAAATAAAACGAGAAAAATTGAATAAGGGCCCTTCCTTTTGAACGAGACCTGCCGTAGCAAATGCAATCCAAAATAATGCATCTAAATCGCATTTCAACACCTGCGTTTAAAGTTGGAAATCTCTGCTTTAACTATAGGCATTTATTACTATTACGTTAATTAAACATTAAGTATTGTATTATTACTTAGTATTTAGTACAATGTGGTATAACATTTGTGTGTGGCCTGTATCTCTTCTACATATTCAAAAACGCATTAATACAATGAGGCATCAGGATCGAAAACAATTTAAATATGAACATTATGAGAAAGTTCGAGAGGGAATACCAAAATTCAGGGACAGCTCACACTAATGTTAAAGTCGAGCATTTAGGTGTCGGGGAGGAGTTAAAAGAAGCCCAGAATTGAAGGCGTATATGAGCGAATTCGTAAATTTAAAAACATGTTGAGTGCTGATCAAGCCAAGAAATATTTTAATCATATTCAATATATGACATACTTGATACCAGCAAGAATTTTTAAACCTGACATTAGAAACAACCATTTCTTGAAAGAGGTTACACTTCTAAAAAAAATATTTTAATTTAATAAAATTAATATTAAAATTAAAACGTGATTAACTTATATAATACTTCCCTTTGAATTAAATAGAAAACTAAAATTTTCACATTAATTTCTTTCGAAAAAATTGACGGCTTGCAGGCACTGGCATTCAGGAGCAAATAAATTATTTGTACTTCCGGCAATAGAAAAGTTGCAAAATTACAATGACAATATATTTATAAGATGCTTTCGGAGTTTCTTTATAAGTGGCTTTGGTAAGTTCTCCTAAAATAAGATAGAACGCTTTAGGTACTCTCACAAGATTTCAAGACCTTTCATATTTTTTTTTATTTTTTTGCAGTAATTTATTTTTAAAGATGTTTTAATTTAATTTTTTTTAAATAGGATTATTTAAAAAGTTTAGCTTTTTATTGGGGTAAACACGGTTCAAATGCTTGAATTAATTATTCAAACTACAGTAAAAGCTCTCCTAGCAAATATTTGTTGAATAAATAGTAAATGTTTAATAATGTTCAGTATAACATGATTGTGAATTTTGTTGTTCTCAAGAGATGTTAGGAGTTGCATTAAGCTCTTGTTTAGGAAATACAATTTATAATACGCACAACTACATGAACAATGTTTGATGCGGAGGGGAAGCATTTATAAAGATTTTTACTGCATCTGTTCACACCGTTCTGGCAATGCATGGTTGAACAAATCGTTCCTTTCAATTGATGAATGCTCTCCTAAATTTTTTTTGAATATAATGGACGCTATAGAATTCAAACAATTGAATCATGCAACAACAGAAGGGAGCCCTTCCAAAGTGAGCTTCTAAACCAACTTTTCTTTCACATTCGAGCATCTGCTTCCGAGCTTGTAGCTCCTCTGCTTCACCCAAACTTTGAAATTCTTTGTTACAGCATTTAAGTATTTTATTGATACCAGAGTATAAAAAATTTAGCAACGAGTAAAGCGAAAACGTATACGGTAATTATACTTTTTGCAAAAGTATTTGTTTTCTCCTTTGCCTAACAATAATTATTTTAGTTAGCATCAGTTAAACAACAAGTTAGAAAATGCGTGAAGTAGTTTTTAATACATAATTTATTGCAGGCCTATCAATCTTGGTTCAAATTAGCTCAAAGCGTTCTTATAAGGTCAAAAACTACAATTTGCTTATGAATGAAACCAAAAGTAAGAGATGGTATACTTATTTTTGTTACATGAGTTCATGATTGATACAGGAATTTTAACTATAATAATGCAAAATTTTAATTGAACTAATTCATAGGTCAGATTGTGGAAGGTGCTGAAAAATTATTACGGTTCTCCTAAATGCCTTTGAAGTCGAAGGCACGCCGAAATTTATCTGTATCATAAACACATCACACATTTTCAGTATGAAGTAATGCCTGAATACTTCAAAACAACTAACATCAAAAAATTGTTGCCTTCCTAGGACAAGGATGTCAATATTTGGTATGTAGTTTATTTTAGACTGAAAGCATAGTTTTTGTAGAACTTGTAGATTCTATTCATTAGTCTAAACCAAACGCCAAGAAACATTATAACACTTCTACAGCTCTATATTTTATGTTATTGTTCTCGATTTCATCCAGCTCTAGAATCAGTACAGATTCTGAGTATCCGTAAAGAATTTTAATTACGAGTTCCGTTGCTTAACAATTGGACTCAATACCGAGGGTAGTGTAATATGTTTAACATTTTATGAATTAACACTTGCTTTTTGATACAAGTAACTCAAATTATGGTTGGAAGATTAAACATACTAAACTACGTTTTAACGAAAAATTTAAAGAATACTAAAGAATGACTGAAGCATTTTCAGATAGAAATATCTAAGCATTTTCTCTAAAACTACATTCTATTGGCGCAAGATATATTTGCAATAGCAACCGCGTTACATCTGATTAGATGTAACAATCTGCTTTTCTTTAGTAGTTTAGCTGGTACTTGGGGGAGAATACTACAAATGAAGGTTTCATTGTTTGATGCAGTCATTTGAACAGCAGTTCTCCTCGAAGTAATATCATTTGTTCAAAAAGTTTAGTTGTAAAAGTTCTAATTAATTCTCTTAAGTCCTACGTTGTGTTAAAATTATTTGAGTATTATTTCAAATTTCAAAACAGCATAAAAATACCCCACACCACAATCAAAAGCTTTGTTTAGTTTGTAATATTTCTTGATTTTGGATAATAACTATAAATGAGATTTACTATTCGGGGGTTAAGCTGGTGGTTAAACTAAATGGGAAGTATTGGTGCAAGGGAAAAGAGGGTATCCGAATTGAGCTACTAACTGTTCTATTAACTTGTTCAGATTGCGAGTTGGCATAATTAAGGTTTCTGAACTTAGTCTTGGTGAACATAAAGCTATAAGTGTATTAACTCTTTAACGTTACTCTTTAATATTTAAGGATAAGAGCGCGGAGAAGCAACCAAATGGAATTTAAAGTTGTGTGGTGTAACGCTTGCTTTCCACTTTTCATGACATTGACGCACATTTTTTAATTTTTTAAGCAAGCTGTCATTAAAAAATTTGAGACGTGAGTAGAGGGTTTATGTGCATGAGCGTCATTTTAATTGATGATTATTTAATTGTGATTAAGTAAATTAATTATTTGGTTGGATTAATTAATAATACAAAAATGCCCACATATTGAAAAAAGCGGGTGGTGGTCAGAGAGGTGATTTGCGGGTGTTTAGTTTTTTGGGTTGTAGAATGTGTATTCTACGATTTTAAAAAACAGGGAAATGAAAGGTTAATTTTTTAAATTAAAAAAAAGAGAATGTAGAGAAGTTTAAAAAATAGTCGGTAGGTTCGGTGCCTTCGGATTAAAATTTCGAGCCTATTTTTTAAGGAAGCTGGAAGTAATCTTCTTCTACCTCAAACTCAAAAGAGATAATTTCTGATTAAAATATTCAATTTATCAAGTCTATCTACACTTATGTCTGACTTGGTCTCACACATAAAGTTTAAGTTTGTTATAATGTAAGAGGCGCAGGTCACAATGGCATCTTCTATTAGTGAACCATGACCTACCCTCCCTCAGTTTGAACTAGTGGAGACCCTTTCTCTTTTTCCCTTACTTGGACTAGAGTTAGAAATAAGAGAAATTTTACCCTAATTGCTCCAAAGTGTTTTAAGTTTTGGGAAATTAATTTGATGAGTAAATATTCTACCTGTTCTAAGATATCTGCAACCATTGTGAAGTTGAGAGTTAACTTGAAGTCATCAATTCACCGCGGTGTGAGACGTCTGAAGTGTTAAACACGCTCTGCCCTAAAACAGCTGGGGCCAAGTCATTTGGTTGGAAGTCCCCATATCCGACTTTTGGGCAAACGGGACTATGGGATTCAATAAGCCGCCCAATGGTTAAATTAATGTCTAAAAAGTCATTAAATTTTTAATTTTTTTAAATTAAATTTTAATTAACGTTTTAGTTTCAAGTTAAATTGTGGAACTTACAAAGTTTCCAGATGACAATCTTGTTGATAGGTAGTAGTAAAGTCCTATACAAACAAGGGATCTGTAATGCAAACAAATGGGGTTCAGAGTTGATCAAATTGAATAGGATTTATTGCGTTGACTAACCTTCCTCGTTCGAATGGGTTTTCTTTGCACAATGGGCTGTGGGAAAAGCCACTAGTCCCAGCTCATTTTGCAACTCGCACCATGAGACATCTAAAAGACGATTAAGCAAGTTCGACTGTTATCCCAAATGAAATCTCTGCCAAAACTTCTAAAGGAAATCAAATGAAAGTGGGCGTCAATGTTGAGTGAGGTTTTAGGATTATTGTGACAAAATTATTATCAAGTGAGTAGTAGCGAATTAGGAGAATTCCATTTGTCGTAGAATTAGTTGCAAAAAGAGAAGGAATTAATAGACTTCTCAAACTGTCCTAGTAAAGGTGTGGGCATTCTAACGTCTCGCTCGCAAATAAAATAATGAGCGTATTTGGTTGAAAACATATTTGACCTTGTTCGAGCAAAAGTGAATAAGAGTCGCACGATAGAACAAGAAGCCTTTTGACGTACAATTCTGGCCGGCTTCTATAACTCGTGCTCAATAGCTCAGTTCATAAAGAATTTTTTAAAAATATGAATGTTTCATATTACTAAACTCTTCTGAAAAGCAAGTGACTCACCTTCAGTGGTAGAGATCGCCTTACTACAAAAGCAGATTAATGAGAAGATAAGGAAATGTTTATTTATGTAGGAGGCAGTGTATAGGAGGACAGGAAGTAGGTGATGGTTCATTTTTACATTTTATACAAATATATACAAACGTTGGCCACTTAGTTGTCGCCAAGGAACACCGTGTCGTCGGAGTCATACCCTGATCCATCGGTGCTTTCGTCGCCGCTCGATTCCACTCCTGACCAATCGTCTTTGTCCAAGCCCCGAATATTTGCTGGGGCAATTTGATGCATTTCATGAAATTGATACGTAAAAAAACCTACTAAACTTACCCAAGTCTTGTTAAAAATTTTGTTTCGTGAAGCTTGATCTATGGGAAGGCCAATGATCTTGAGTTTTACGTCCAAGTTGAGCTAGTAAAATTCTGTGCTTTGTGTTGTAGAAATTTCTGCAGTTGATATTGGGAGGAGATGACGGAGGAGGAAAACTTGGGTGTGGATTTTTAAATAGTTTATTCGCCTTTTTATAAAACGGCGGGCTACTTTTCATTTCGACAAAATCCACTTGCGAGACTGGAGATAAAATTGAAGGCATGCGATTAGGGACTTTGACTGAGAACAATACTAAAATATGCTCGTCAGAACCCTTTACTAAATGCTCATCCATTGTTTTTTCTTAGTAAAATGTTATGCGTAAAACACTGGAACGCGTCCGCTTATTGGCATACCGGGCATGAGTTAACTATTGTAACGCATGTTTTACATCCTACGAGATGAAACATGGAAAGATTAAATTGTCTATAGGAGTTACAAAGCATATTCAACAATCGATTTAATGTTTAAGGTGGCCAAAATTGTTTTCTAGAGGACGCACTTGGGTTTCTAAAAAACTTTCTGCAGTTTAGCTTTGTAATCTTCCTTTAGAGTTGCCTCACGCACACAGGATGTAGCTAATCCGCGATTATAGTACACTCTTTCGGTTTCAATTTGCTTTAGCAGAGCACATTCTTCCGTGGCATTTAGTTTATGCTGTACTTCAATGTCATCAGCTGGCTGAAAATCTTTGAATTTTAACTTACGTGTAAAAACAAGTGACATTGTCTGTGTCGTCGCGACAACGGGTAAACAATAAAACCGTTTTTTGCTAATTCTTCGGAGGTAATACAGGTCTTTTCTTTTGAAAGTGGTCCTTGTTTGAAAGGATAGTTCACGGTTTCTTTTGTTAGTTAGGTTAGGTCGATGTTCTAGAGATCTAAAGTTTATTGAGGTTGACGTGGTGCAGGATCCAATTACAAAACGGCCTTTGCTTTTTGGGTAGGATGTTGGGAGTAGGAATTTTAATTTTTGCTCAAAGTGAAGCTGCTGTCATTGATAAATTCGTTCAATCGAAGTGCCACATTGCTGGCAAAGTATCTGGGCGGAATTCTTTCTGATAAACATTTTTCGCAGCGTCTCGATTTTTCAGCAACTTTTCGTATTTCAGGAAACGCGCAGCACACAACAGAAAAGGTATGACTATTCTATTCTTTCGAGAGGCAATGTGTTATTTTAAAATGTCATTCTCTTTCTCGAAATAAAAACTTTCACTTTTTTACTGCAACTATTTTGGTATGAGTTTCAGTAACTGGTCAATGCTTTGCCAGCTGGAAAACTTCTCTGCTCATTTTGGAGAGACTTAAAACACTTCCAAAACTTGTGACTTGGAAGGGTATTGAATGTAAAGGTTAACTCCTTTGCAGTACCACTTTGTGAGTTTTAAATCTTGAGGTGACGGCTAGACTAATTTTAAGATTAGTTCAACTCTAACGAGGAAGTGTTTTAGACTCAAAGTTGTGTAAAAGCGCTATCTCGGAAATTCAACTTTTAAAAAATGCAACACTGAATCTAATTTATAATGGCATTGAATAAATAGCTAATGTGTGTACTTTCCTCTTTTTGGATAACAATGCGGGGGCTGGTAAAGTTACGGAAAAAAAGGAGTGAAGGACTCAAAGTTGAGTAAAGGCGCTTTCTCGGAAACTCACCCTCTGAGTGCACTGAGAATAGAATTGTACGCCGAAAGGTATAAATTATCATCAAAGTTCAATTGCATTGATTTTGAAAGAAAAGCGTCACGATCGCTTCTGACTGTAATATTTGATAGTTTAAAGTTTTGAAAGTTGAGGAACGAAACTGAATTGCTTTCAATGTACGCCCAATCAAAACATATTGTGGAATACGAGAAAAAATAGCGCCACTTGTAAAGCTTAACGCAGATTATGATGTTGAACAATGAGCTTCGCAGTGTCAATTTGAATAAAGATTTTTTTTGAAATTATTGTTGTGTCAATGCAAAATTCTGGTAGACATTTTATCGAGAAGTCAAAAACTCAATTGTCTGTTTTCCTGGTAGATTTTTTTGATTATAGATTAAGCTGACATTAGGGATTTCCATTTTTCTCAAATTTTGTATTTCTTTGGCGCGTTGGCTTGGAGATTATTTATCGAGTAATAACAACTGTTAATGAAGGTGTTCACGTTTTTCCTCTAAAAGATGTTCAGATTAGACCGCTCGACTAGAAGACTCATTTTTATGTGGATTTTGGATTCCATATTTCCGTTGCTTGAAGCAGGATTTTGCAGTTGAATGATTTGATTTGTTTGTAACTTATACATACTGTGATGACAATCAATTGAGTGCGAATCATTTCACAATGCAATTGTCTGTTAAATTTGCAATAAAATAGTAAGCAGCCAGAACGCTTTGGACCACCGTCTTAAACTTATAATAATCATATTTATTATAATTATAAAATTTTGGAAACGATAAGAATGTACTGAATCCTTTTTAAATATGACCTTCTTAGCAGACTTAGCAGCCTTCAAATGTTTATTTTCGAATTCCCCAAGTATGCAAATTATAGCCCTTGCTTCCAATGGAATAATTTTGAATAAGTCAAACCAACGTCAAACTAATAATAAGATTAGTCAAAATCGGCTACTCTTGTATTTGGTATCGCAAATTTTTATTTAAGATTTCAAACGAAAAGCCAACAAAACATACAGCACCTACTTTGTAGGGAAAGATCCTTCAGTACTTGCGTTAACAAAATCTTTTGAAAGTATTCACTTGAAAACTTTATGACTTTAGTTATACTATATCAAAAATTGTATTTACTCATTGGGTTTGAAATTAATAGTATAAATAAGCTCTTCTATAAAAATAGTATTCCAAATGAATATTTCAAAACTGTTGAAATCAATCTAGTTTTGTGAGAACTTAAGACTAATTAAATTTACTTTAAACTGTACTATAAATTAAACATATTAGGTAATTTAAGTTGTCAGCAACAGTATCTTAAGATTATAAACACAATTGTTTACTAGTAGCACTTATTAACCTTATAGTATTATGTTGTTTGGGCTGTAGTCTGTGACAATTCTTCTTTGAACTTATTGTAATATTTAATTTATGATCAGAAACTTGTCTGTGCCATACATGTTGTTAAGAAAAGAAATACTGCAATAGGTTTAGTAAATATGGTTAATTTACTTGTTTTATATTTCATTTCTTTCAACCAGTTGTTGCTACTATTAGTGGGATACAAAGGTGACATGCTGAAGCGTCAAATAAAAAAAACGGTTTTGTCCAATTTAATAAGTCGGTTTATGCACAAATACAAGAAGGACATTTCACAAGGATTTAGTAGACAAGTTAACTTTCAATCCATTTCGAGCAATTTCAATCACGAGCAATGCCAGAAGTATAAAAGTTCTTTTATTAAAAAAATGCATTGTCATGACTTGCTTGAAAAAGAATATTTACAAATTAATCACAAGACAAGTGAGCTTGTTCAGGAGGTGCGAGCCGAAATTTTTTCAGATTCATGCTAATAATCGTCTACTTCAATAGTACCATAAGTCCTCTATTAGTAATTTAAGAGGGTATTATTTATTTGTTCTGTCTTCAAAGTTGGGTACCATAAGTTTATGGCGCATAAATTGAAGGGAGTATTATTTTTTTAATTTGTAAATATTGTTATTCCAAATATTTTTCACAAATTTAGTTTTCAATACCTACAACAATATTTTTTTATTAATAAGATTCCCCTCCGACTAATTTTAGTCATTTGAATTTAAATGCATCATGGTCTTATAAATTTTCGGTCAGGAAACACTCATATCTTTAATATTTGAACTATTTCACACTTAACTTCTATAAGTAAAGGTGAGACTCGTGAGACTAGGAAAATTAAGTTTACTTGTTCATACCACAATACAATTAAATTAATAATTCAAATTATATTAATATTACTTTACTTCTTAATTGGTTGAATTACGCATGTAGTTGTTTTTTTTTCTTTCCTTCAATTTCAGACTCGCTTTTGACTTTCTGCGGGAACATATTATGACCCTATGGTGTGCGGCGCATTATTTAATTTCTGTCGTTTCAGTATCAGGTACTATTTTAGACGTGCGGTACCGTAAAACGCGGTAATAATGGACGCAGGGGAAATAAGGGACACATTTTTGTTTCTCAAAATAATGGTCATAGTATATGAACTATTGGGTCTTGAGCAAATTTGTTGACAGAATAAGAATCTCTAGTCTTCTGAGAGTCTGTAACTGGAAATTGGTTCAAGAAATTATGTATGTAGAATTCTACGACTTTAATCAAAGTCAGCTAAAAATTATAAGGAAATTGTAATATGGTCAAACCTTTTTTGTATGTTAACAATTTGCGATATATCAGCATGCTCAATCTTGTTAACTATATCCCTGGCTTGGCTATAATATCCAGCTTTGAAACATTTTTTTTTGAAACTGAAATGCTGGAGAAAAAAATCTAATAAAATTACAATATTTTTTACGATAATTCAAGAAAGAGTTATCTATATTTGAGTATTCCTTCACTTTGGATTAATATAAATCTATACCAGCAACTAAAATTTTGAAAATACAAAGGAACAAATATTTGCCCATTTCAAAAAATGTCATATGATTTCTGTCATTAAGATATTTTAAAAAATATTGGAAAATCGTATTTTAATACCCTGTTTTACGGTACTAATAGAGTAATAAAGCAAGCGGTACTAATATAATATTTAAAGTAAGTTACAATCGAATTTAATACCATAATACTGTATTGTAAACGATTATTTATTTCAGAAAACAAATTTAAATCTACGCATTTAACGTATTTATTTTTGCTTTGCAGATGATTTTTAACAATTCATTACAATTCTTCTACTTTGATACCAGAAAAGGAACACCATGATACCATACAACTTGCCAATTTCTCATTTTTTTTGATAATTCGCATGTTAGACAAACTACTAAATGAAGAGTATGTGTTGGTTTTAATTAAATTATGCCCAATTAGGCTTAAGTTAATAACGTTAGTAGTCCTGGAAATGCCACAAGCTTATATTTCAGTACCGAATACTCCCGTTAGGTTCAGTTTGCATTTCAGAACTCTAGATATTAGCCGTGACTACTAACTTATAATTTAAGCCCAGAGAATGCTTCAAAATTTAACCAAAATATCTAAATTTTTCAAAAGTACCTAAAACATTACCTTACCTTAAAAATTCCTTACTCATATTAAATACTGCGCTATTTCATTCATGCCAATAATCCGAATTACGCGAGATATTATAGGGAGGCATTATAGCCTCAATTACATCTACAGTGTAAAATAAACGGAAACTGAAATATCTAAATAAATGACTATTTTTTTAGGCTATTTGACCTTCGCCTATGGCCTGGTCAACCTGATTTCTTGTGTGAGTTAGTGGGGGAGGATGGTATCGGCCTGTGAGTGGACGAGGAAGTTCTGAGGGTGGAGGCGAAGGGCTTTCTGCTAGACTGTAGACGTGGGTTTGACCACCGCGGAGCTTAGGCAGAGGCCCAACACCCTCCTACGCATACCAGCTCAAGCCCACCCTCCACAACCCCAACTACTGCATGCTTCCACTCACCACTACCACACCACTTACTTCTTTGTGCGGGTGCCGAGATTCGATCTCGGTACCTATCCAAGCTAGGGCAAGGGTCCTTCCCCTCGGAATACAAGTCTTGGGTAACAAATGTGTTGGGTAGGGAAAAGGGAAAAAAGGGGGACCGTGTTACGATCCGCGCAAAGCAAAAGGTAAGGTTGCTCGTGTTACCACGAGACCAAGGTGCCTTTTATGCCCAAAGAGGCCAAACCAAGACGCTTTTGCTTTGGTATCTCACAAATGACTATTTGTAATTTCACTTTTTTTTTTGTTAGAATTTAGTTAGCAAACGCACATTTTGTTTGTAACACAATTTTTGCAATAACATTCTTTCTACACTCAAATTACTTAAATTCAACATTTTAAGCAAAAAATAATTATTTCTATCATTTAAAAAAAATCAATTATAGTATGTTATCAGAACAAATAGCCAAAACAAATAATGAACGCTTGTAAAGTACATTACTGAAAGAACATCTGGTCGTCCTTTTGTGCTTACTCATGCCAACAGACTGATATGTCAAATAAAATAAACAAGCCAATACCAAT
>JAQFYP010002295.1:0-13057 GCA_034694865.1 Bilobella braunerae | reverse complement strand
AGAAAGTTGGTGGGATTAGAGGGGTTGGATGCAATTGCACACACTGGTTATCACTACAGGGGATAAGTAACAAGTTTGGAAGAAAGTGAATAAAGGATACGGAAGTATCGTAAATAATGAACTGGTCATTAGAAATTGTTTAGATGAATAAAATATTGTTGCCTGTCATTATAAGATTAATCGAAGGATGGGGAAAGTAAATTAACAGTAATTTAAAGGTTTTATAAAACAAGAAAAATTATATTATATTTTATATACTGGTAACTGTTTCCTAATATCAAATTATAAATTTAAAGTTTGAATTTGAGTTCAGAGATAACGCTAAACAAAAGATCTTACAAGTCATCTTTACATAAATATTATTAGCTATAATACATTGTTTCAAATAAGTTCAATGAATTTCGAAATCAGTTGCGCCAAGAGCCCCGTCGCGCCAACAAAATCTTGGGTTCATGACTCTATAGAGTTGCTCGTACACTTCGTGCCGCTCCGTCAAATCCTTCTCCAGCGCCGCAGAAATCTACGTATTGAAAAAAATTTACACTTTACTTACTAACTAATTTTAATTTTAACTTAATTTTAAACGAACTTTAAAAACGTTGATCGTTTCTAACCTAACCTACTCATCAATCACAAAGATGAGTATCAGGTAAGCGCCATAAGTTTTGCAATATAATTTAAACTCGTATCAATAATTTGTTGCAAATTTGAATAATTTTTAGTAAGTTAAAAATTTTCATTATAATGAGACAAAAATGTTTCAAAATTAAAATCTGTTGAGTATGTTCTGAAAACTGCGGGATACATTCCAGACTATCTCAATCTATTGTATCTCGTCGCACTTTATCTACAATATATTCACCTTATATTTTGCAATCTGGGGTTCCTATAATTCGCAAACAAAAACTAACTTCTCTACCTCAGCCAGCTCAAACTAATAGACGCTTCAAAAAATTGACTTGGAGGTTAAGAAATTTTAATCAATTTTTCCTTCTACTCCCTTCACTCCAGGATGTGCTTGATTATCCTACTCGAAAGCACAATTAGAATCATTTTTTGACCACTTTAATTTTTGAAATCTCACACAGTAAAATTTTGTCTCAGTTTATGGTAGTTAATGACTATACTTACCCTGACGTTACTCAAATAAAGATATTCCAAACGTTCCAGTTTGAGTAGTGAAAAATAAGCACCAGAATCACGAAGTCGAAATTTGTCTTCTCTATGAATGAGAGTATTACTCCCACTATACTCTGGGAAACCCAATTCCAAACGCTTCAAATCTACAATTTATAAAATTTGGTTAAGCTATTGCAGATGTATAATTAGGATCACTATACAAAGAGTATTTACGTCCACTTTGAGAAACAATAAGAAAAAGCAAAATAATAAACAATGACCCTTGCTCATGCCCATGCAAGTTTTATTTGCAAACATAAAACTAGTACGCTAAATAAAGCCAAGAAACGCATAACGTAAAAGTTATTGCTAGATTGAAATTAAGGACTAATAAATTGCAATAAAATGAACCTCTGCTACTCGTCACTTTCTGGAGGCAATAGTAACGTCACCAGTGAAAAGTAAGTGACTGTATTGAAAATAAAAAAAATCGCTTTGCTTCTTGAATTAACAAATGCAAGAATTTCTTTTAGCAAAATTTGGTAATCAATTGAGCCATTGGATATTTTAATTTGTGACAATTCTAAACAATTTTAAAATCACGGTAAATGAGAATTTGAACCTTTGTGTATCCTTAAAATTAATTAATTCAAACGTGTACTACAAACAAGGACTCTACATTGCATTCACAAATATCAGACGCATTCAAGCTGTGACCATTAAATTTGATCTCAAATTTGCTGATGGCGGAAATGTTATCGTGACAACTTGTCAACACCACAGTAAAAACAGACAAATAGTTCAAAACATTGTCTGAAAAAGATACTAAAATTATTATTCATTCTGAAACTTGCTTCGGAACTGTATTTTCCGGAACTACTACCTGCTTCCGTTTGTCGCTGTATTAAAATAAAACTTTTAGCACATTACTAGACTTACTTTTCAGAGAATGAATGGAATATGAACGCCTTTTTGCAAATGATTGAATCCATTTTGGCATCTTGTAAATTATGTCTACGTTTGAAACGCCAGACAAAATTATGTTGACATCTTCTTCCGATTTACTCATTGTTGAATGATTGTCTTGAATTTTTAAACGGAGGCTTACAAGTCCTGGCATTCGTTGCAAGATATATTCCAAGCCATCCAGATTCACTGCTGAAAACAATGACTCCAAATTGGGAAACACAGTTGCCCAGTCATCTTCCATAGGATTTGAGCCCATTTTGAAAACGACGAATTCGCGTACCGTTTCAAACTTGCATGATTTGAACAATTCAATATTGGTCTGTCCGTCTTTGTAGTAACTGCTTATCACCACCCTGTGCAGCGAAGGAAACTGGTTTGAAACAAATGGGTTTAGAATGAAAAAAGAGGCATATCAAAAAGTGGATGATAACAGGGCGTAAAATGGAGCAGATTTAATTTCGGCATTTGTTGGAGCTCGACTTGCTTTCGCGAAAGGACTAGACCACTAAATCCAAAGGCAAATCGCTCCAAAGTTGGAGCAATTTGATTCAAAAACAGCTCAACGTTTTCAAGATACTCATCTTGGCTCTGCCGCTCGATATTTAGTTGCAAGTGAAGTTGTTTCAAATTTCGTAAATTTTGTAATTGAATTGCTGTAACCAATCTCAATTCCAGCCTGTCAACACGCACTGACAGATATACGCTTTGTATTCCACTCAATACTTTCATTACTGCATCAGCGTAGTTTGGTACGGCATCAACACCAATCATGTTTATATTTGATCGAAGCAAAACCCATTCTAGGAATTTGAGCGATTCTTCCGAATTAATTCGGCCGGCGAATTTTCTCAGCTTCAGTATTGCTTTTGAATCTTCGGACATTACTCCAGCAGACAAACTTAAATTTGACTGACCTGAATCTGCCAAATTTGAATCTTTCGAAGATGTGCAATCACTTATTCTGAGTGATTCAAGCAGAGGGAGACCAATAATTATTTTTGCCAGTTCTGCATAGCTGGAAGCAGAAATGCTTACAGAAACGTTTCTGATATGTTGTTCAAACGTTCGGAGACATTCGGGAAGGTGGGTTTCATTCTGCGACCCCTCTGAAGGCAGTGAAAATGTACATGACGACCACGGAAAATTTGTTACGCTTATAAAAGTTTCTTGAACAGTTTCTCTACGATCTTTTGGTGGTTTTAACAAAACGTGTCGTTTCCGACATATTTGGGTGGCTACGCTTCTGAACAATTGTGAAGTAAGACGGACTTGAAGGAGTTGCGCAGTACTCAAATATAACAAAATGTTTTCCAAAACCTAAAGTCATACGATATTATTAATAATTAATTATTCTCAATCAATTACTAATTATGAATTTATTTTTAAGTTCTTAGTGATATTTTATATTTCAATTTATAGTAGGTATAATTAGTAAGAGATTATACTTAATTTCAAACTTTTGATCTGTACCATGTGCTTTTGGGACACTTGACCTCGTGAACCATTAGTTTCGGTCCTATTGTGTTCTCCATTTCTTGCAAATAGAAGCTATAGCAAACGATGCTAGCGTAAACAATTATATTTGGTTACAAATATGTTAATGTTTTTGGAAAAAAAAAAGAAAATGGGAAAACACGATTTTGTGAATTTTTCTTCCACTCTCCCGCCACATTATTTCAAATTCCATAGCATTATTAGTAGTATAAGACTTTTTCAAGTGCAATTCAAATTTGAAAAACACCCTTTGTCGGAAACTTTTAATTGCTATTCACTTTTAAACAAAGGACGTTAATTAGTGAACACATTTACATTCCCGAATTGAATGACACTTGAATGCCAAAAATTAAAACGTAAATCAAGCTACAAATATGCCTTTCCTTGTTTCGAAATTGTTTTTAAAATTTAAATTTTAAAAATTAACGTTAATTATCCCGTATCATTGACCATAACAAATTGGACGGTGCTATATGAGTGTTTGAATTAAGATCTTGTAAGGTTAAGGTAGTTTCATTTTTAATTTAAGATATTTTGTTTAGTGTTTCAGTTTTAGTTATCTTCCAAGTGCAGTTTAAGCTCAAATAAGCAATTACCATTAGTTCTTGATGAACTGTCGTTGCAAAGACATGCATTGTAGGATATACTAAGGAGATAAAGTTAAAGTTTTGCTTATATTTTGAGGTGGCGAATGTAGGTATTCCAATACTGAAGTCATGATATTTAGGATATAAACCCAGCAAACGGAAAGCAATAAAAAGTTTTGGTACAATTCAGTACATTTAGTGAGTTATTTTATTTAAAAGATCATGATACAAAAAAAATTTAGAAGGAAAGTAAAAATGCAAAGACATTTTTTTCTGGAGTAGAATTTGTATTATTATTATTTAATAAGGATTTATATTTTTGATAAATTTGTAAAACTCTGTTTTTGTGAATATTCCTTCTAGTTTTGTCTGCAATAAACTTTAGCGTGATAACTTGTTTACCACAACAAATTAACAAGCAAAATCATTCGTTTTTACACAAAAACAAAGCATCAATTGTAATTACAAGTTTACATAAATTTTAGAGGTGTGTTTTATTATTGCGGTGCGTTAAAGTAGCTGTGCGGTAACAGAAGGTAGAAAGCAATGGAGTAAGGTGTCATAGTTTTGTATAAAAGCAAAAAAAAAATATCCAGTTTAATGAGTGCATTTTTTAAATGAAGTGTGATGTGACATAAGTAAGAAATGTGACAATAGTGAAAGCGAAAGTGACAATGGTGCAACGACCCAAAGCCTTTTAAAAGCCTTTTTTAATTGTGAATGTAATTTGAAAATAGCTAACAAAGGCAGTTCTAGACGGGACCCAAGAATAAAATCCTTCTATCCGAAAACGGGTTTATTTGGTTATAAAAATAAGGCAAAAACGCAAACTAACAAACAGAAGATTTCTTAAGACGAAGGAGGACGATTTTACGAAATTAATTTTCTAGGATTTACAGTCTCTGCTATATAACGATGTTTGTTACAAAGTGTTACAATTTGAAATCGCTTTCAACTACATTTGTGAAGTTGGAAAACGTTTTCCGAAAATACTTCATGCCATCATGCCATTGAAATCTACTGCCACAAGCGAGTGGCTCGTAAACGCAATGTCTCCGACGCAAGCTTTTATCAAGTGCCACCGAAATCTATGAAAAAAATCAAAATATTTAGAACTAAATATGCAATTATTGTTATCATATTTAAATGTGGCATGTATTACATTCAAGACCAATTGTCCAAAAAAAAGAGGTCCAAAAAAGAGGTCCAAAAATTAGTTTCAAAGCAAAAATCACAGTTTTAAAATCATTATAATAAACTAAGTACCATTAATTTTAAACCCTTTTACTGCAAATAATATTAGCGGAGCAATTTTCCCTTCGTTTTATTCGTTTTGTGTTTAAAATTTCTGGAATTTAAGTTTATTTAACAAATTTAACACTGCAATTTTTACACTGGACCTGTTTTTTGGACTTCAATATTTTTGACCTCATCGTCCTTGGATTTCTTTTGACGTTTTTCTTTGGAAGTTTTTACTTTGGACCTAATGGCAAGAAACCGGTTGTATACCTTTTGTACAACCTTTTGTAAAAAGTTTGCCCACTATGCAAATTGTATGCTACATTTCCCCTTCTGCTATTTGAAATTCAGTTAAAAGGAAAAAGTGGAACTTACTTCACAGTTGCACAAGCTAAGATAGTTTAACGGCTTCAGTTGAAGAAGTGCAAAATAGGCTCCGCAATCTCGGAGACGCAACTTTTTTCGCCTATTTTTGGTAGTTGCATCGTCACTACGCTGACACATATTAGGAAAGCATAACTCCAATCGCTTCAAATCTATAATTTATGTAAAATGATCAAGTTTGCTTCAATTTGTAATACTGATTCACTTATGCAAATGGTAGTGTGAAAATTTAAAGTTTAAAAAAACAAACATAAAACATTTTTCAAAATAAAATTTCTCCCAAAGGAGTACTACTAAGGATTGACATTTATTGACTAGTGTTTTGCAAACACTAACCAGAATAATGACTTGTTTGTATTATCATAGTCTAAAACAATGGGCATCAATATACACGGCACGTTACTTAACGTCAGTCCTGTCTGAAGTACAAGCAAAAAACAAGTTTTCTGGAAAATTCTACAATCGGTGGGATTCGAACCCCTGCTGTTTGAGTTTACAGTCAAAATCCACTTTGTCGGTCAATTTTCTGTTTGTTTGTATTTTTTTTTTTACAAAAATTAAAAATAATTTGCAATAGTTACTTATCAAAGAATGCAGAGAGAATGGTCGCCTGACTGAGCTCTCATGACTTTTTTTTAGACTTCACGTAGATGGTGTCAACGTTTAAAACGCCCGATAAAATTACGTTGACATCATGTTCCAAATCGACGGTTGCTGATTGAGAGTCTTTGATTCGTAAACTGAGATTTACTAAGTTTGACATTCGCTGTAAAATATATTCCAAACTTTCGAGAGTTACTGCAGAGAACAATGACTCTAGGTTTGGAAATACCGTTGCCCAGTCATCTACCATGGGATTTGAGCAGGCTTTGAAGACAACGAGTTTGCGCACCGTGTGAAACGTGCAATTTCTGAATAAGTTGATGTTGGTTCCGTTTTTGTAGTATCCACTCAACACCACTTTACGTAGTGAGGGAAAGTGGTCGGAAGGTAAAGGCTTCAGAATGTGCAAAGGAGGTTTAAATGAATCTTGGTCAATGCAGGACGTAAATTGGAGTAGTTTTAGTCTCAACATTTTCTGGAGGTCAATTTTCATTGGTCCAGGGATGATGCTTATGAATCCCATTGAAAAACGTTGCTTTTTACACAAATAAAAAAACTTCAGTTAAAATTAGTCCTTTACAAAATACAACAAAGCAGAGCTCGGTGCGCTGAAATAGCAGCGCTATGTGATACTAGCAGCGTAATAGCTATGCGTAATAGAACGCAATGGCGTACAAGGTCATAATTTTGGTTAAAAGGCAAATAACGTTTAAAATTTGATGTTTTTTTTTGAAAACGCAAAATGCAACCTCGATTATCAAATGCGAAAACAACTCATAACAAAAATAATTTAAGGATTTTTTTTTATTTAAAAATCAATATTATTATATTTATTACTATTATTATTAAAGTCTCAACTTGTTTTTGGTTTTATTCACGAGTCGGTTTCAATAACAGCACATTTTTTATACTGTCAATTTGAGTGGTGCGTTTGATAAACCTAAACGCTGTAAAAATAAGGTACCAACGGAGACTAACAAACCGAAAACTTCCTAAGACGAAAATCTCTTTAAGAGAAGCGAAATTAGTTTTTAGACTTTACAACAGCCTCGGTTAGACGATAATATTTGCTTTAGAGTTGTAGAAATCGAATTCGCCTTCAACTACATTTTGCGAAGTTGGAAAACGTTTTCCGATAATGCCTCGTCATGCCATTGAAATCTTCTGCGATCGGAGACTGGGTCGTAAACGCCATGTTGCCTACGCAAGCCCTTACTAAGTGCCTCTGAAATCTATGAAAAGGAAAGAAATCAAAATATTATATTGTACTTATCGTTTGGTTGTATTAACACAATCATGTTGGAGGAATGACAAATATTTGACAGTTGAACAACGTTACTCTAATTTTACTTTTCATGATTAACCTAACTGGGCCGAATCGTTAAGGTCAAATCAAGCC
Source organism: Bilobella braunerae (assembly GCA_034694865.1). Taxonomy (NCBI): domain Eukaryota; kingdom Metazoa; phylum Arthropoda; class Collembola; order Poduromorpha; family Neanuridae; genus Bilobella; species Bilobella braunerae. Next base: position 5,263 of record JAQFYP010002295.1, on the reverse strand, counting down.
TGTGTAGGTAACATATGTTTCTAACATTTTTACACAATTATTTCTGCTCAATAACTGAAAATTATGTGATATTACCTGCACGTCTTTTGTATATTTTTCAAGTGATTATTTGAACACAACATACGTCAATTTTCACCTTTTGTAAAAAATTTGCCTAATATTCAAATATGCTCCGTTTTAACTTCTGCTATTCAAAATTTTGTTAACGGTAATAAATGGTACTTACTTCACAATTGTATAAGCCAAGATAATCTAACGGCTTCAGATGAAGTAGAGCAAAATACGCTCCACAATCTCGGAGGCGCAAATTATGTCGCCTATTTTTGGTAGATTCATCGTCACTACGCTCGGGCATAGCAGGGAAACACAACTCCAATCGCTTCAAATCTACAATGAAAGTTTACTTGCAATAATGATTTAGTTATACACATGCATGGTAGTGTGAATTTTTTAAGTTAAAAAACATACATTATTTTTTTAAATAACATTTTTTTTTCAAAACAGAGTGCTGTAAAAAAACAAATTTGTATCTGCAATGACTCGCATTATGCAACCACTACTATCACTAATACGTCGTGTTTCCGTTACTAAATACTAAAATCATGGGTATCAATATGTTTAGCTAGTTTTGTAAGGTCAGATCTGTCTTTGTTTGTGCTGAAATGAATTCACAAATAAAATAGAAGTTTGAAAGAAAAAAACATATAATTGGTAGGGTTTGATCCCCAACCCCCGCTGCTTTGGTTGTTGGCTACACGTATAAACCTTCAGGCAAAAGCCCACTTTCTTGTCACGGTTCTGTTTTTTTTACAAAAAAGAATAAATAATTTGTACTAGTTACTTGTCAAAGAGTGCAGGGAGAATGGGTGCCTGGCTGCACTTTCCTGTTTTCTTTTAGACTTCTCGTAAACGCTGTCAACGTTTAAAACGCCCGATAAAATTACGTTGACATCTTGTTCCAAATCGACGGTTGCTGATTGTGCGTCTGCAATTTGTAAACGGAAATTTACTAAGCCTGGCATGCGTTCTAAAATATATTCCAAACTTTCAAGATTTACTGCAGAGAACAATGACTCTAGGTTTGGAAAAACCGTTGCCCAGTCATCTACCATGGGATTTGAGCAGGCTTTAAAGACGACGAGTTCGCGCACCGTGTCAAACGTGCAATTTGTGAATAAGGTGATATTAGTTCTGTTTTTGTAGTATCCACTCAACACCACTTTGCGTAGTGCGGGGAAGTGGTCAGAAGTGAAGGGTTTCAGAATGTGCAAAGGAGGCTTAAATGAATCCTGGTCATGGCAGAACCTAAATTGGAGTAATTTTAGTTTCGGCATTTTCGGGAACTCGATTTGCATTTGACCAATGATGATGCTTAGGAATCCCATGGAAAATCGCTCCAAATTAGGAGCCAAGTGGCTCAGGAAAACCTGAGCATTTCTGTGATACTCAGAAACTTCATTTGGCCCCCGAGCATCAACGCTTAGATGCAAGTCTAGTAGTTTTACGTTTTGTAAATTTCTCTCTGAAATCGCTACTGCCATTTTCAATCCCTCGCTATCAAGTTGCATTGCTAGATGGACGCTTGGTATTGGACTCAATAATTGCATCACCGAATCAGCATACTTTGCATTGAGAGACACGCCAATCATTTTGAAGTTTGAGGAAAGCACAATCCATTTTAGGAATTTATACGATTCCTCTGAACCAATCCAGGCGGCAAACTTGTTCAACTTTGGCACGATTTTCGAACGGCAGGGCAAACCCGACGACACTGAATCAGCCGAGCCTGGATCGCCCGAGCCTTTAATCTTCAATGACGAGAAGTCCCTCAATCGAATCGATTGTAGAAGAGGAAGAGCATTTATTATTTGAGCCAGTTTTGCGTAGCAAGGAATAGTCATTTGTACGTGTATGCTTCGAATGTGCTGCTCAAATTTTTCTGGGAAGCTTGGAAGGTTGTCGAAGTCTAAAAATTGGTGGTTTTCGGAAGGAAGAGCAATTTTAACCGCTGACCACGGTAAGTCCGTCATACCGAAAAACGTGTCTTGGAAGTTGGTTGTTGCATGGTGCGGTTGTACTAGCAAAACCTGACGTGTCCGACAAAGTTGACTTGCTACGCTTCTGAACATTTTTGAAGTAAGACGGACTTGAAGAAGTTGCGCAGTACTCAAATGTGACAAAACATTTTCCAAAACCTGAAGCCAGAAAAATAAATTGTAATTATAAATTTATTCTTAAAATTTTAGCTATCTTTGTATTATAATTTAGGGTAGATATAATTGTTAAATTATTATAAAGAAGTGCTTATACTTGTACCATATACTATTAGAATACCGTACCTCCTGAAGCATTAGCTTCACTCCTATTTCGTTGTCCATTTGTTGCTAAAATTTTCTAAAGTATTCTATGACAAACAATACTAGCGTAAACAATTACAGCACACAACAACAATATTTGCTTACAAAAATGTTAATATGGAAAAATGAAATAACAAAGCGACTACTTTGTGAATTTTTCCTCAACCTTCCCGCCACATTATTTCAAATTCCAAGCACTACAATAAAATGAGATTTTTTTTAAGTGTAGTAAATTCAAGTTTTGAAAAGGTTCTTTGAAGTCAAAGGTTTTAAAACGCAAGTTAAATGGCAAATAAATTGCGTAAGTTAGTGAACATATCTGAATTCTTGGATTGATTGAAAATAGTAAAACTTCAATTTTGAACGTTGAATGTTTGGTATCACGAACCACAACATGACTATTTCCATGGTAGTGTTTGTTGAATGAAGATGTTTTTAAGATTACTAAGTTAGATTTCTTTAGTAAATTTTATCTTGTTCATTGTTTCAGTTTTAGTCATCTTCTAGATGCAGCTAAAACTATAAATTACCAACTAACATTCCATAGGAAACAAAGCTGTTCTTTTGAAAGTCCTTGCGATGAATTACCCTTGCAATGTAATACATCAGGGGGCCCAATTAGGTTGTAGATATTTCTAAAATTTTACTTTTATATTAATGTGGTGAATGTGGAGTCGGTTCGACCAATACCCAATTCCTGATAACTAGGATTCAAAACAAGCAATAAAATGTTTTGGTACAATTTATTACGAAGTTATTTTAGTTAAAGAATTATGATGAAAAAAAAATTAGAAGGAAAGTATGAATGCAAAGCATTATTATTCCGGAGTGAAATTTTATGTTTTTATCTTTTTTATAAATTACTTTTAAGATAGGCAAGCTTTGTTTTTGTGAGCATTCCTTGTAGTTATGTCAGCAAATGAAACTTTAATATATAATTTAGTACATAATTTAAATACAGACTTCCGAAGGTATACTTACCAGGAGTGATTTTCAAGTGTTTATTTTCTTAAAATCTGAAACTGCGGTAGTAAATCAGGCAAAATGAATAAAATGAAGATTTTTAAACATGGTCTTTCTTCGCACTACTCAAAATTGGAGAAACTATGCCAAAAAATAAAGAAAATTTTGTTAATTTTTTGTGAGATTTGCTCTGAAACTTCCAGGTTTTCTCTCATCTCATTTTTTTTTCCTCTTTTGTTTTGTAACTGAGTGATGAAAAATTTGAGAGAAAGTAAAACCCAAAGGTGCAAATCTCATTAGATTACATCATATTGCTCTCTAAATTTCGTCCAGATTTTCAAAATTTGAGTAGTGCGAAGGCACACTATGTTCAAAAATCATTATTTTATCTGTATAAATTAATGTAAGAGTTTGGGATTTTTCAAAAATAAACACCTTAGAGGCACTCCTGGTTAGTAAAACACTTACAAGTTTCTAAAACTATTTATGAGTTTTCAATTCTTTGATTTAGCTTATAGTCGTTAAACTAGGATGCGCTGATGATGAAAAAGAGGATGGAAGAAGGCCTGTTTGCCATTTCATAATAACTGTTTTACATAGATTTTTAAATTTGATGTATTTGTTTCTTAAATCTTATTCTTAGCATTAGCAAAATACTACTACTACAGAAATGGAAAACACTACAGATCTGATAAACAAGTAATGAATTGCATGAATTACTAACACGCAGATAATTGTAAACAGTCCTCAGTTCTAAACATATTGTAAACAAACGTAAACATATACCCTCCTTGGTCATCGATGAGCGTTCGGTTCAAATCCAACTAGTTCACGAACATTAATGTAAAGGCAATTCCTCGAGCAATGTTGTCAAGCAACGTCAGTTTAGCCTCCTATAAAATAGTTATTTGGATAAGGATTTGAAACTAATATTTTTTTCTGTTCAAATAAAATTTCAATTAACCCCTTCCATATGGTAGAACCCGCCAATTGTGCATTTCTGAACTGGAATAGCTCTCAAGATTGAATTAATTAGGCCCCGGTGAAAGCCGTGAGCAAATTTTTGAGAATTGATTCTCAAGTTCTGTTTGAACTTTAAGGAGATGTTGAAAACGCCAGACATGAGAAGTGCTCCCGGTCCAATTACGCATGATAACGTCGTAAAGTACAATAGTGATACAAGGATTATAGTGAAATGAACGGATTGTCGCAGGCGCACAATGCAAAACGCAGCTAGGCATAACGTTATTATCACTGCGGCTTTGAAAGTGGGTAGAAAAATTGAACCAAAGGCAATATTGTGTAGTTGGTTGAGAAGTTGGACGCATCTGAAGTCACGTGTTTGCTCATGTATATCTCCAGCTTTGAAAATGGATTTTCGACTACAAAAATAAACATGAAACGTTCCGAGATTTCATAAAAATTAGTATAATAATTTTTTTAATAAATTCCTTCTTGACATTCAACCAACTTTCAAAGAATGAAGTTTTATGTGTCATTGGTTACCGATTCGAGGGAATTTTATTGGAAACATATATATCTACGTATATATGTATATATTATGATTATTTATTCTACGTATATTGTGCCAAATTTTGAACATACCGAGATGCATTTAGCGAAGACACTAAAGTGACAATAGATGGTACAAAAATAGTAGAAGTAGCAACTAAGTCAGAAGGAAATGCAGCACAATAGTAGCACTGGACCACACAATATGCTGCAAAAAATATTGCGCTTCCAAATACTGGATAGTGGAGGACGGCGAGTTGAATTGAGGCGGATACTGCACAGAGGGAAAGAGCATACATTACTGCCGCATAAATATGTCCTCTTGTTTTGCCTTGAGAATAAATAGCGTCATTTCCAACATTCGAGGCACCTATTAATATTACACACAACCCGGCGTAAGAATTTACGCATACGCATATTCCGCTTATACA
>JAQFYP010002294.1:0-13061 GCA_034694865.1 Bilobella braunerae | reverse complement strand
AGGGACCAAAAATTTCTGGTCGGGTGGGTGGAAAAAAGGGGTTTTTTCTCATATCGGTTTAACCCAGAGATTTTGGGGTCTAACCACCCCCATACACCCTACTAATTCATTCATTCATTCATCATCATTCATTCGTTATTCATTTCATTCATCATGAAAATTAAGTGTTGCATTTTTTGGCTGAACTTTGTAAAGAAAATTTGATTAAATTAAACTAACTTGTGCTAAATGCAATTTAAGTGCAACTTTTAGGCCTTAAGGTCATTTAATTAACTAATTATAACACCAATTAACTTACTTTCCAATTTTATCTTTTTTTTCCTTAAAACAATTTGGCCACTTTCACCGCAATTGCATTTACCCGCCTCATTCCAGAAGGCTATTATAACTTTTTAGGCACCATTCATCATTAAAAAAATTAAGCCATTAATTTAGTGTTAATTAAATTAGGTACTTAGTTAACAACAAGTTAGTAAACAACAACGAAGGCCCACTGTGTCCAGCAGTAAAGAAAAATGACAGCTCGGGTGAAGCACACGTATTTTGTACCGTGCGTTTCAGAAGGAAGGTTAATTTTTGACAATTGAAGAGTATCGTTTTTTTTTAACGCACGGTACATATCTGCAAAATAATAAAGTGGACTCGACAAGTTACATAAACTGTGTCTTTTCTTAATTGATTTTTTCTTGATTCGTAAGACACCATACAATATTTTATCGTAACAAATTACGTCTAAAATTATGAGCTTAGATGATTCGTTCCTTATTCTTCCTAGACTGCTGCACTCAAAAAATCTGAACATTTTTCTAGAACTGTGGATTTAAAAAAAAACGCTTTGAACTTTTCACTTTTCATTTAACATTTTCAAACATAATTTAGAAAAAAAAACTAAGATTTTTAATTTAAATCCTTGCGTCCAACGACCATGTCACAACAAGTCAGTTATCAACAATTTTCTGCCCCGTTTGACCTGATTTATAGGCCGTTTCACTTAAGGCGAGGCTAAGGGTCCATGAGCCTTCAAGCATTCCAGCCGCGTCCCTCCAGACGTCCCTTCGAAACATTCAAAATTTGAAAAGAAAAAAACACTTTTCTTTCCAATTTTTTTTTTTTAAAACACAGAGGCTGAAATAAAGGAACACGTAATAGATGAATTTCGTGAAAATTACAACTTGTAAGTAATCAATTCCAGTTCACCTGTTGTCAAAATTTAAAAAAATTACTTACACAAAAGCAATGATATTATTGAGCTAAGAGTAATAAAACTCGTTTGCAAATCCAGCACTGAAAAAAACTAATTTCTGGTTTCCAGTTACTTAAAAAACGCTCTGTATTTTTTTCGGTTTAACACAGGACAAAGACGGGTGAAAGATTGTGGAAAATGGTTTTTCTTACTTTTGCATTCTAGCATCATATCGGAATTTCTGTTTGATCAATAAAATTCCACTCAATAAAAAATTCAACAAAGCACAGCTACCTTATAGTATTTGAACAAATATAAGCAACTGATATTTCCGACTGAAGTGAGGAAAAACCTTCTTTTTTAAACTCAAACTTTTTTAAAATTAAAAAGGTGGTTCACGTAAAGGCGAGTGTGAGAACATAACGGAATATAAATTTGAACTGATAACTTTGTTGTTGGTTTGTAAAAAAATTTCTAAAATTTTGAAAATGCCAACGAAATGTTTTGATCAAATAAAAATATGAAAGGTATTTTGGAATTTTTGATTAAAATTAATTAGCATGTGGTTGTGGTTTTAATTGTAGCCAAAAATGCGCAGTCGGGGCAATGGTGAAAATACGAAAAATGGAAGCCTAAAAAGGAAATTTTTGCTCTCAGACCTCGTTTATCAGGTCACATTTGCATACGATGAAAGGTGAGACATGCAGTGTACAGAACCTTTTTAAAGTACTGTGTGAACAGAAAATTCCTAATACTGTGAGTCCATGTTGGGATACATTTTTTCTGAATAATTTTTTCGATTTAATAAAAAAAAATTGTTTTTTTTTTAATTTCTTCAAGATTTCAGGGAAGAGGCAAAAGTAGTATTGGTTGGAAATGAACGAATTAGCCAGAATAAATTGACATGAGCAAAACTTGCTTGAATTCATGAGCACGAAAAAAGAAAAACAATGTTTCTGTAGCGTAGCGAAAATGGAACAAACATTTTAAGAAATTGGAAACACATTCTTTAAAGCTTTTAAAAAGCTCGTTAGGAAATTGGCTAAAGAGAATGTGGCTGACGAAGCGCTTGAATCATACATCGAGAGATTTGACAAGCTCTGGCTTAGTTGAAGTCTGCATTCGAGTAATGTTAAATGATTCCGGTACATCAATGAACTCAACAAAAGAGTAAGAGGTCAAAGGTCACACACAATTTAAATGAGAATGTAAAAAAAACTTTATGTAAATTTTGTGAACAAAACTGTGTGACAGGATTGGCCGTTCCAATTGTGAAATTCTAGATATTAAACGGAAAACAAAATCATCCTATCTCTCTCCTGGTAAGTAAACCGGAGATTTGTACAGGGACTTTTCTAAGCGAGTTATAAACGAAAGTTCTTTTAATTTTTTATCACGCATTTACCATAATTTGGATGTCGCTTAAAATTTATTTCGTATTTTAGTCGGTAGAAAAAGTGCTATAGTTGTCTCATTTTCTGCCTCTACGTTTTATTTCATCCGCGAGTAGGACATTATTGAATTTTGTCAAAATCGGTGGTATTTCCAAAATTTTCCAAAATTCGATAAAAACAAAAATTTTAAGCGCAAGTGAAACGTACCTATCGCGCATGCGCTCACAATCTTTGCGTTTAACCTTCAGGACTGGATCTTATTTTTCAGCGTCGACTCCTACGCTCTTTCAGTCCACCATTGAGTTGAAAACAAATTTTAATTGCCCCGTTATTAGTTAGTTGCGACAGTAATTTAGTGTTTAACCATTTGATCAAATTTGAAATTTTAAGTCGTTATACCCAAAACTTCGTGAGAAAGTGAGAGAGGCAAGTGCTACGACGCCCTCTAGCGGCTTTGAAGACGAGTCAGTCGTCTCTGCAATTAAATTTTAAATTGTATTTAATATCATTTATCTAATTAAACGGTTAACTAGTAATTAATTAAGTGCACTTTATTGTAAACTAGATTAATTGTTTTCAAGTTTCAAGCAATTCGAGTTTTGCATTTCGCGATATTTGGAACCCACTTGATTTTTCTAGCAGATTTTATTTAGTACCATTCCTTAAGATTAGCTCAAATTTTCCTTCTTGTCAATTGCTTTTGCGTGTTAGCTTTGAAGGAGTTATATGTAGAACTTAAACTAATGGGTAATTACATAAATAACTAATTATAATATGTAATTACGTAATTACAATTAGTAAATTACGTGAGGAAGGGAGAGCTGTAAGAATTGCGACGAACGAGTTCCACAAAAAAGAGGGCATTTTACCTTAAATTAAAGTTAAGTTTAAGTCGAGGTTAGTTATTAAAAAAAATTTTTCAAGCGGAATCAGCTATCCCTACATCTAATGGGATGACGACGAAAATGATAATAACACGTAACGTAAGTAGGATATTGTACTAATGCAAATATACTCCACAAATAAGCACCCGGAAACAGTGTTTTTTTTATTTTGGGGGTCAATTTCGGATTCGAAGTGAGTGGGAAGAGTTAGTTAGACCCCCATGGCCCATCTTAAAACTTGACCACCCTATAGACCTTTAGAAAATTGTCGCGCAAACAGATTTTAAAAATCAACGCGTTCGGGCGTTATGGCGGAAACAAATGGACAGACAGACGGACAGAATGAATCTTCCTATAAAGCATCTAGAGACGCTATTTAATAACAAAGTTAGTGCCCCAGGGCAAAAGGCGCCCGAAGAAATAGTTCCCCAAGGGTACCAAAAGAGGATTAACGGTAATTGGTTGTGCTAGCTCTGAATAAACCGCTGCAAGCGCACGTTAAGTAGCGTATTGAACTAATGCGTATAAACTCCACAAATAAAAACCCAAAACACCGATTTTTGGTTCTTGAGGGTCAGTGAAGAAGTCATTATCACACTTCGGCGACAGAATCAGGGGTCACCTTTGTCATTGGCACCATTTTATTTCATTTTCATTACATGCGAGATTAGTAAATACTTAAAAAGAAATTTTGGTTTTTTGATTTTTCGGGAGTCGTGGGATTGAGGGGACGGGGTCAGAAGAGGTGACCTAATTAATCCAGAACATTATAACTTTTTGTTTGACCCTAAACGAAAATCCAGGGGAAAAACAATTTTTCGGATTTAAGGGTCACTTTGGGGGTCATTTAGGTGGTCAGGCACGGAGGTCGGAGATCCCCTGGGTCATAAAGACTATGATAACTTGTGAATGCAAAAAACACAAGTGCTAAAACGCCATCTAGTGACTCAGAAGACGAGTCGAGTCAGTTGTCTCGTCTCTGCAATTAAAGTTTAAATTGCAGTTAAGGTAATCGGCGAATTACATATTAGGTATATTTGTAAATGAGGGTTAATTGTTATCTTGACAATTAATTGCACAATTAGTGTTTTTAATGCGCCAGATTTAGAACCCATTTGATTTTCAGCAACAAGTTGGGTTTTTAAAGTTACTAATCAGTAATTACATAATAAACTTAATTATGGTTTGGTAATTATAAGTAACTTATTTAGTGAATGCACTAATTATGTAATTAAATCATGACCTCATTATAATTATTTAAATTAAATCACTTAGCACTTAAATCACAATTTTTTTTTAAGCTGCACTTTTATTTAATTCAGCGGTTAAACAACATCATCGTGATATTTTACGTTAGTTGGAACATTAATTTTTCAGAAAATGTTAAAGCTGAGTAAATAATCTTTGAAAATAAATCTGGTAAGAGGGGCCCTTATCACTTAGGAAGACTTAAGGGCAGCACCACGAGGGATCACAATGCAAGTCCCCTCTCAAACATTCATACCACATACAATTCTGAACACCTGTATTTAAAAACATGATAAAAAAACACTTTTTTTTTAAATTCAGTAGAACATTTTAATCAATCTTGTCTAAAAAATGTAACACTGAAATTTGTTTAAACAAACAAATTTAAGCAGCTTAAAGAACAAAAGAAAAACAAGGCTCATAAACACTCCTTGCAAAGTTGCATGTTGACGAGACGCTAATGCATTATATCAACAATTTTTCATTATGCGATACCAATAAAAATTAAGGCAGCCATTTTGAATGCTAATGGGTTTGAAAACGGCGCTTTTTGTAATTTTTTTTTAAATCCTATCTAGCGGCTTCGTTGGGGGTAAAATGGAGTGACCTCCATTTGTTACTGCGAAAACGGAACTGTGACAAAAGTCTGAAGTCGTTTCTAAGTCTCCCAAATAGGATAGAGATACAATTCAAATTCGTTTAAGGACCCAGCCTCAAATTTTCAACTTTTCTAAAAACTTTTTTTCTAATTGAATGGACCCAAGTCTCCTAACAGTTCAAACCACTAAAATCTCTCTCAACTCCCCTCATTCATTTCATACCTGATTTATTTTAAATGCTCTTTTACTGCGCTTCTAGCGCAATTACGGCATTTACCTGCATTTCCTTATTCAAATTTAGGTTTAAAAAATGTAACAATTAAATCAAAACTACACTTATCATGGCACTATAATTACTAAATTTGTTAAGTGAACTTGGACAAACTTAAATAAAACTTGTTCTAATTTCATTTTACTTGCTACTTTTAGGCCTTTCAAAACAGTGTAGTTAGGCATTTGATTACTATCAAATCACTTCCTTTTCAACATTTCATCTCCACAATATTTTTATGTCAATGTTGTACGTCAGTTAAAATTTAATTTGAAGATAGCAAGACCCATTTTGTTTCATTCACATTAGGTAAGCCGAAGTCAAGCTGGGTTCGTTTCTGCAGTATTTGAAGTTTGGGTTTTAGATTTGCGCAATTAATTTAGTTGCAGTTATCATTTTAAAATTAAAAGTTGCAATTTTTGGATGTAATTGGTTAAGAAAATTTGATTAAATTAAACTAACGTGTGCTAAATGCAATTTAAGTGCAACTTCTAACCCTTTTAGGATATCTAATTAACTTGTAACTGCAATTCACTTACTTTGAAATTTTCTCCTATTCCTCTCAAATAATTTGGTCACTTTCACCACAATTGCAATCACCTTTCCCATTCCAGAAGGTTCAATACCTTTTTAGGTACTTAACACCATCAAAGAAAATCAAGCTGTGTAGTTAATTTTAATTACGTTAGTTACACAAGTCTTGTAACATTACACTTGTTATTCCAAAAAATTGTTGTATGCACAAGAAAATGTGGTTGTGAGTGTTGGCCTAAACCAACAAATGCTCCATTCTCATAGAAAAAAAAGGTCGGTTTCGCTAGTTTTTTTTGTAGCCTAACGTGCCCAACGAAACAGAAAAGATAAAAACAACAACGATCCTTTCTCCAGCAGTAATGGAAAATGACAGCTCGGGAGGATCACCTGTATTTTGTACCGTGTGTTTCAGAAGGAAGGTGACAATGATAGGATTTATAAAAATAGGCTTTTTTGCTTTTTCTAGTAAATGTTTTCTTTCACGTTAATACAACGTTTATATTAAAAGAATTCGCCCTATTACTTGCATGTCAGTTTGAATTTAGCTGTGCAAATGTGTTAGCTGTACTAATATATTAAGCGTTTCTTTTCTCTAAAATCATAGATTAAGAAAAAAAAGTTTTGAATTTCTTAACATTTTTAAAACAAATTTAAATTTTTTTTTGTTTAGGTGAGTCCGCTTGTAAAACGACAATGTCAAAAGAAGTGGAGTTAAATGAACTATTTTCTGCCTCGTTTGACATAATTTAAAATCCGTTTCACTTGAGCGGAGGCTCAAGAGGAGATGCGTGGCGGAAGAGATGTGAGTCCTGAATGTACAGTGCATTCCAAAATGGCCTTGAAGGGTACTCACATTGGTTGGAAAATTGGCCGCAATTACTAGTCGTCGCATTTGGGCAACGACTTTTTGCAACTCTGTATGCAACAAACGATTTAGTTCAGTGACGGCGCATGATCTACAAAAAATAAATCAGCGAAATATATAAGTTGTGCTTATTAGCTCGAGAAAGGCCTAAAACTGTAGGAATTTATGTATTACAAGTTTCCAAACAATTTCTAGTCCATTTCTAGTACAGAGGCTTTCGTACAAATCGAAGTCTTAAGGATTTGAACGCCACGTCAAAAATCTACAAAGATTTCAATAGCAAAATTAGTCAAAAGGAAGGTCAGGTTTTGTGTAATTCGTGTTGTAGGTTGTCCAATTTTTCGTTGAAATGTCAAGACTTCTTAGAACAAAAGTTTTTTAATGAAAAACTTTTCGAAGGAGTTTACAACTTTACAAAGACTAGATTTTTTTTTAAATCAGCGTTAATTTTTAATAAGCCTAACAAATCAATTCATAGAAAGTCAATATATTGCTATATTTAAAAAAGGTCACTAAAGGACCCTAAACAGTATTCCTTTCACATTATCATCGATTTTAGTGAGATTACCAGTAAAAGACAACAAACTTTTTGATCGTTAGCATCTTGAAATTGTCGGTGATTAGAATGCATTATTACTTTCAATTTCCAGTGCTCGTTAGGCGGAAAAGAAAGTTTACTTAAGTTAACAGTTAACTTAATTCAGTTAATTTTACTTAAGTCTCCCAACGTACAATTGCGATTCACTTAAATTGTTGTGAGGATGCGTTCACGCACAAATGGTTAAATTGGTACTGAAGTGAAAATGTGGTTGTACTAAACCATTAAAAGCTTCCATTTCGAGGCAAAACAAAAAGTTGCCCAACGAAGCGGAAAAGGTAAAAAAAAAACAATTGCTTTCATTTCTGCCTTTTCCAACAGCAATAAAAAATGACAGCTCGAAAGAAGCACCTGTAATTTGTACCGTGCGTTTCGAAACAAAGGTGACAAGAAAATGAGTTGAAGCTTATAAAAGAGTAGAAGGTTTTTCATTTTGAAAAGCTTGAGTTAAAAGTACAATCGTAAATCGGTATTTTTTTAATTTCCATACTTTGCAAATAGGAACTTTACAGAACGATGTGTATCCCTTTCTTTCGAACGCACGGTGCATAACTTTGAAAAAGTTAAGTCGAGTCTGTAAAATTACATATAATGTAGTTTTATAGTGGTATTATTCAGCAAAGAACAATAAAACTATTTAAAACACATTCCTAGTTCCCAGCAACTTAAGAAGCACTATGTACTTTTACGGTTTAACACACGGCAATTTCCGGTGAAAGTTTTTGGGAATGAATTTTCTCTACTTTTGCATTGTGAGCATCGTATCAGAATTTCTGTTTGATCAATGCACTACTATAGTTCCACTGCACAAAATTTTCAACAAAACATAGCTAACTCAAAGCGTTCGTACAGACCGTAGGTGAGAACATCACCAGCAAAGAAAAACTTGTTCTAAAACTTCTTTCAAATTAAAACTGTTTTTTTAAACGCAACCTTTTTAAAATTAAAAAAATGGGAGCTTCACGTATAGCGGAAGGAGGAAACGAAACGGAAGACGATTTTGATCTGTTAGCTTGCGATGAATTAAATAAATCGACAGCCTCGCCTCATTTAAACCGACAGGAGAGTCTACTTGGAGGCGTCAAGTGGAGCTCTGAGTAACCAGAAGTAAAAGAAAATTTAACTTCAATTGTAATTAACTTAATTATACAATTAAGTAATTGGCTCCAATCTAACTTCCAGACGCTGGAGTTGGAGAAAGCTGAGCTTGCAGCAGAACTGAAGGAATTGCTCAGTGACAACAGTGCGCGAGACAGCGCTCTCTACTCTCAAATTGCCAACTCTGCTCAAACCTAGCAAAAGTTAATTGACAATTACGAGGAGCAGAAGTTAATTGCAATTAAAGTTAAAGGCGAATTAAAAGATGCGTCTGAGCGTGTAAAAGATTTGCGCCTCTGCGCTCTGGAAAAAGAATGCTCCTTGATATTGCTCCTTGATATCGTTTGTCACGCCACATTGCATATAACCCGAACGTTAGTGTACAGAGCGTTTCAGAAAGCCCCGAAAGAGCATCGACAAGTATTTTAAAATCAAAAATAAAAATCGCCTTTTTATGGTAGATAAAAACAACGAGATTACAGGCTATAAGCAAAAGTTTTGAATTTATTAGTTTACTTCGTTTTATTTCATGACTTGAATGCCTTTTAGTAAATTTCAAGTGGTAGTCGTGTTTTTTATTTAACAAAAATTAGATTTTGACTTTCAGAATCAAACTTTTAGATAATTAAACTTCCAAATTTTGCAAAAAAAAAAATTGTAAAAAAATTGCTGTAATTAAGCTAAATTAACTAATTGAACAGTAACTAATTATGGTGGAATTAGTTATGCATTATATTAATTGTTATCATACGCAATTACGCGTTCAGTGCATGTTGACTTGGCATCCGCTAGATTTTTCTTTAAAAGTTTATGCGGTAAATATTGAGCTTCCTTTAGCTGGCAATGTTCGACAATGTAATTGGTTAATTGGAATTACCGATTGAACTAATAACTATAGTATACAAATAATTATAACACTTTATTCTATTATCCACCAAATATCAAATTTAATTGAAAAAAAAAATTATAGTACGCCGTTTAAGGAGTAAAGTTTGTTATAGTTGAACTAGCCAAACCACCCCGTCCTATGACATTAGCAGTAGCTTATATTTTTTTTGCCAAAAATAGATGATGCCCATCTCTAGCACTGTGTAAGAAGCAGATGATTTTTTGTAAGACCAAGAGGGGAACGGTTCTCTATCAAGGTCCTTCCTCCTCGACTGCTCGATACACACTAAACAAAAAGCCGTTTCGCATTTCAAGCATCCTGGAAAACGCAACTTCATTTAACTGCACTTGTTTTTCAATTGGCTGCATACTCTGAAATTTAAATTATGAGAGTTAAAAAATTAATTAATTAAGTTACCAATAAGTCGAATTAAATTAAGTACCGATGAAAGTCGCGTGTTTAATTTTCGCACTGTACATAATTCTTCATTACAGCAACCAGTATTTTCGGTACAGTCAAAATTTGAAACAAATCATCTTTCAGTGCAGTTAATTGCTCATGTTTACAATTTTCCGTTTTCCACCTCAACGCTTAGTTGACATCATTTACAGTGCAAAAAAAACCGAAAAAATACAGTGCGTTTTTTTTTCAAAAAAAATTACTTACAAGAATATATTACGAGTTTAGTAATTTCTCCAGTAAGCGTTCCAGCTCTATTTTACATTCCAATTCTGAAATTCACATAATGTAGTTCTCTCGCGTTTCATGAACAAATTTATTGAGTAAAGCTAATTAACGAATCTAATTCATAAAGTTTAATTAAATACATATGCTATGTCCAGTGGCCAAAGTGGGTGGAAGGCTGTCGCGAAGCCTGGAAGCTTCCTGTGTAGCTTTGCGGTGCAAAGTGGAGAGTAAATATGACGGCTGTTTGAGCTGTTTCTGATTCCTAAGCATGGTACTTGCGTAGAAATTGAGCCAAGCCGATAAGCATGAGCATTACGTACAAGCCGCTAGCGACCAGCAGAAGCGACATAATGACGCCGGTTTGCAGGGAGCTGTTGAAATTTTGAATAAGAACATACATATGATAAAAACCGTGTTTTATAAATCTTTAATGATTATCCTCGCGCGGGCTGGTTAGTATTTTTTCATATTTCCTTTTCAGATTAAAAATCAAATTTCATGTTGTAAAAATTTCGCCTTGCAGCCATTTTATAAAAATTCAAACATTGAATAGTAAAAACACATAAACTACAGTTTTGTCCATTCTACCAAATTACGTATGAAGTGCATTGTATTTTTTGCCGGAATTCAAATCTACCTTCCAGAACGGTAAGATTTGTATCGTTGAAGGTATAGCCTTGAGAATTGGTAACGAGGCAAATGTAGGTACTCTCATCGCTGCGCTCGATTCCTGAAATAATCAGCCTGCTTACAATCGTTCAATCGTTCAATGGACTTTCTACAATGCGAATCTTCTCTTGCGATTTCCGAATTTTTTTTCTCAAATTGAGTTAAAATCAAACTGTTACCCCTAAATTATGGAGTTAATAGAATCGCGCGCCGAACTATAGCTGCTTCCCTTCCTCTCCAGCGCCCTTTCCGCTGGCACGCGCTTGAGCCACTTGATGTGTGGGGGGAGGGAGGTGTGCCCTTATTGTACAGTGCACTCCAAAAGAGGTCTCCGTCCCTTGAAGAACACTTACGTTCCCTGGGAAGTCCGCCACAATTACGGGTCGTCGCTTCTCGGACACTTTTGCAAGTAACAAATGACTAAATTTAGTGACGGCGCATGATCTACAGAAAATTTCAGCGATACATTTATGCTCATTAGGTAAAACCTAGAATTAGTACAAATTATAGAGAAGTAGCAACGAGTTTTCAAAACAGTTTCTGTACATGAAGTGAAATTACCGGCGATTTCCAGGCGAATTGAAATCGCAGGCAATCAAATTATTAGTAATTAAATTATGTATAGGTTAATTTAATACTAAGGGTTAATTATGTATAATTTTGAACCCGTTTCAGCAATATCACTTTTCAGCCTGAGGAATTGCTTTTGAATAGATATCAGATGGTGTGTAAATTCATGAGTGAAGAAATCTGAAGTCTGTAGTATTATGATGCTAATATCAGTTCCTTAAAAAATTCTCTGTATATTTGTTCAATTACTAGCGATTTCCAGGCAAATTGAAGCTTTTGCTCTGCCCATTGTGTTCTTTTCGAGGCAGTCGTAGGTTCCAGCGTCTTCCAGCTCCAACTTGCTCAAAACCAACTTCTAATTTTAGTACTTCCACAGTTTGCCTTAAATTGGATTTCCATTATAAAATAGTAGTGTGTGAACAAAAGTTTAAAGTTTTAAAAAAGTCAAAATTTAAAAACAGCCTAGTCAACTCACAGGCCAAAACCACCCTCCCCCACTCACTAGCACAAGCACAGTTGACCAGGCCAATTGGCGAATGTCAAAAAATTCGGAAAAAAAAATCGGAAAAAAAAAGTTAAAATTTCGAACAAGCTTACAAAACGTAGCCAAGAGCTGTCGATTTTTTTTTATCTTTTTTAAACATTTTTTATATCAAATTTACTTAAAATGTTTTAAACGGTTTTTACCTTGAACCAAGATACCCTTGGCGTGGGCATTCCTCTCGCTTCACAGCGAATTGGAATTGACGTTTCAGCAACTAGGTGAATGGCCTGCAGCGATTGTTCCAGCGTCTCTGACGTCAGTTTTGGAGCTGAATTGAGAATTGGTGGTTTCGAGAGGTCCAATCGCTGATTCCTAGCGCCAACATTGTTGTCAAACGCTTTGTCCTTCACATCCTGGGTCAGCGCATCTTCTTAAACAAAAAAGTAACAAATCTTACGATTAGAGAACATTTTTTTACCATATGTACCACAATTTTAATACACAAATTTTATCAATTTCATTTTGTAGAGATTGTTTAAATTTGAATTTTATCATAGTAATAAAGTATTGCAGGGATAAGGGCCCATAATTCAGGATTTCGATTGTGGGGCCCTTAAGGGTCACTAATTAAAAACAAATATTAATTTCTTTTCTTCAGTTATGCTTCCAGAATGAATTCTAAACAGGATTTTTAGAAAAAGAAGATTTTACAAAAAAGGATTTTAAGAAAAAGGCCTTTTTTAAACAGTTTTGAAAAGAGAGAATGCCACCCTTGTGCTGTAGGTGTGAAGGACTTTGACAGGCCTCATTGAACCCTTCATGAGGAAAAGCTTCGGCTGTATAGGAAGAATTTGAACGCCATGTAAAAAATCTACTACTTTTTCAATAGCGAAATCCCGTAGGAGCTAGGTCTTATGGAAATATTTTCATATATTTTCAGAAAAAAAAAATTAGTTAAAACGACTTACAAACAACATTTGAATTTTTTTTTAGAATACTTGTAAGTTGTAAAAATTTTTTAGAACATTTTTTTTAATGAACAGTATTTTTGAAGTGGTTTATAAACAGTCCTGCTTTTAGTTTTCAAA
>JAQFYP010002293.1:0-13061 GCA_034694865.1 Bilobella braunerae | reverse complement strand
AACCCTTTTGATGTGCACATACTTATAAGTATAATGCACGACTTAAGCGTGCTAAAAAATTTTTTCTTGTTTTATCGCGTGTGCGGCGTACTTTGGATAAGGAAAGATTCTCAACGTATAAGTGTTTGGTGGCTTCTGTGGTATACGATAATTATTGGGGCAAATGGAGGTTTTGCAATTATTTTAATAGAGCACTATTATTATTATTTGATTCATAAATTTTCCTCCGCGGGTCATTTTAAAGAAAAAATATCTGCTTTAATATATTTCTGCGGATACTTATTTGCAAACATATACAGTATCCTTTGGGGGTTAGCAGATAAGAAACTGCTCGAAGTGTACAAGTGTCTTGAAAATTTTGATACACAATTTGTTATTCCAAGAAGTTTGGCTCATTGTGTTTTTATTGGCTGGAATCAGGGACTGCTTGTGTTATCAACCGTTATAATGCTTGTATATAGCACAATTTTAGGAAATAAATTTCACGAAATAATTATGTCGCGTTTGAGCTTGCTTCCTGAAAACAATTTAAGTAGTATTTTGTACGCTGCAATGCTTGTGCATCTTTTTCTTGGTGGAATGATAGCTACATCAAATCACACTATGACATTTTTACTTTCAAAGGCAATCTCAATGCGTCTTGATTATATAAGACAAAATCTCACTACCATTAAAAGTTTTGGAAAGTTTGGGCTATTACGAGGAAGCATTCGACAAATTCAAAACTTATCATGTAGATCAACAACCGTTGAAAACTTTCTAGCACTTAAACAATTACGAGAAATATTTTTTAGTTTTTCAAAAGCAGCAGAACTACCCATTCTTTACTTCTTTGCTATTGGTACAGGACAGTTGTCTAACCTTGTATTCATATTGTCAAACCAAATGTTCCATAAACAAGGCTTCTCTTTCTTAACAATTTCACTTCTATATGGTGCCAACATAGCCTGCAATATGATTGTTTTGGCAAATTGTGGATCATTGCTTCAAAGTACGGTAATTGAATTGAATGTCATTAATAATTGAAGGCCATTTTATCTCGACAATTGGTTCAATAATACTTGTTCTCTAGAAAATTTAGCTGACTTCATTTCTATTAATATATTTACAATTTCAGTTCACTGTATTAAAAGTTGAAGCCCTCGAGTTAGGACTCGATGGTCATCCCAGTGATTGTGCGTTTACAAATGCCTTCAAAATGTACTTGACGCATGTGGATTTTAAAATTTCCCCGGGCGAGTTTTTCCTCTTAAACCGCTCAATTTTAACAACCGTAAGCGGTTGAATGACTAATGCTCCAAGAATTGGTATTACAAATACATTAAAATTTATTACAGATTCTTGGAACCATAATCACGTACACCGTAATTCTCGTACAATTTAACACAGATTAAACCAACAGTATCACTGTGTTTTCATGTTAACACCATACACCCAGACTATGATTTAACAGAACCCTCCGAACGCCAATTAAACATTGTTAGTTAATTACGTGACACCGTATATATTAGAATTATTGTCTGAAATAAAATTATAACATGTTATATCCCAAAATTTGTTTAATGTGTTTGAATTCATCAAAGCTAAGATACCGTTTTCTTTTCACTAAAATCTCAACTGAAATCGATGTCAGTGTAGTTTAAACAAATACCATTATGTTTGAAAAAGCCGGGAACCTATAATTGCAATACGTGGATTTAATCAAGTAGTTTCGGGTTGTCGATGGTTGTTTCGATGACCTGCCGTTTCCAAACCTTTATAATTAAATGTTTAGCAAACGTTTTTGCAATAAAGTATTTTGCAAACCACAAGATTTTTCCCGCAAAAACAATATTTCAATTCTAAATACCTTTTCTACATCAATTGTACAAGAATTTGGACGTTGATGAGGCACACTCTTAGATCTTCTTGTTTGCAAAATACTGTATATTGCTATTTAATTAATTTGTTTCCTTTTACATGACGTACCCTAATTGTCTTATCCCAACAAAAATTTAGATTCAGTATTAGAGTATTCAGTAGACTTTACTATGTTAATTTGAACTTAGAGCTACAATTGAACAGATATAATAATAGGAATTAAAAGCAATTTCATGTAAGTGTAAGAGATAATCTTCTCTACTTCAAACTCGGTATAATTTTTCTCATGAAACTTGTTTTCAAAAATTAGGTTAAATTCAAGCATTAAAACTGCTACCAACACAATCACTACCTGGTTCCAACCAATAATTACACCGCAAGCTGAACATTCTGGAAAAAAGAATTTTCGATCAAAGTTTCAAGGCAAGGGCAACTTTTACATCTCAAGTTCTCACTGATATCCAACTTATTTTTTTCAAAAGTTGTCACTTGCCCCAAAAATTTGAAAGAGTACCAATCAATAGAATCTGAGAATTGGTTCCAAGTAAATTTTAGAAATTATGCAACTTCGCTTCTATAAAGATAAACTAAGTTTTACTAAATTTGAGCGTTAAAGTTATTTTTACATGCAGGTACTAAAAGGGCACAAATTAAAATTTTAGCTCTTCCATATGCCTGACAATCTCCTTCTCATTACAAATTAAATTCCTAAATATATAGAAGCTTGGCTGTGGTACAAACTGTGGTAAGATGTATTTTTCACACAAAATTCTGGACATTCTATAACTTTGAAAACTGAAATCTACTAATAACATTTTCAACTATCGGTCCTCAAATTACGTGACCTGCAGTAAATAAATTAAGAAGTTTTGCAATAAGTAAGTAAATTTTCATAATAAAATGATATGTGATGCCGTAATACCAAGTCCTTGATACGTATAATCCACAACATTCGTATACGATGTTTGCAATTTGTAGTTTTTTTCTCTGGAATCAAAACAATTCCACAGGCTTCCATAACGCCACCTATAGAATCTTTGCAGCATAGAGGCAATATCATTAAATGCTCGGAAAGGTTGCACCAAGCATTGCACAGGTCGTTGTTCTTTTTTTTCAAAGATTTGCTAACCTTAAGCTATAAGTTGAAATAAATTCTCAACTTTTCACTTTTGCAAGTACGCCGCGAGGAATTAGCAAATGTAACCCATTCTATGCATAAGTTTACGGTAATTCATTGATCTCAGTTGACCAGTTATAGCTTTTGAGGACACAAATGTGAAGCGTTAAGAGAAATACATAAAAGTACGGATACTTCATCCATTGGTTGTTGATTTCAGTTGGATACTATTTTACCTCAATTGAGCTCAAATACTTAATATTGTCCATAGCGCTTAATGCGCCAACGTGAAGGCGCGGCGGCACAACTGTTCTATGGGTGTTGCGTTCGCTTGGCAAAGTAACGCGTCTAAAACAGTTTATAGTAGTGGATACAACACAGTCGAGCAGACCATCGAACTAATTGCGACAAAAGGTAAATTCACACATGTGTGCAAATGGGCGCCTACAAGTTAAATACAACAGCTAACTAACGTGGCGTCCAAAGGGTGGGTGACTTTAAAGCCTGACCATATTCAAGTGTTGCGTCGTAACCACAAGCTTAGGTCAAAACGCCATCTCTCGCCTAGTTTTCAGTTAGTAAGTAGTATGCAAGAAGGAAGGAGGAAATCAAGGGTTTGAAGTTATTATATTCTTTAAGTTAATAGTTTTTAATTAATTAAGTAATTAAAATATTAATTAGAAGATTTAGTCCAGTTAAATAAACTGGATTTAAGAAGAAGTCTGAGTTGGATTGTCACCTTAGTTTAAGCGATTTTAGTTTACTACAAGTGATTTTAAAAATCATATTTAGCCTTAAATTATCAGTTTCATATTTTAAAAAATCTCTTCAATTCAGTGCTCGTCAAGATAAACTATTTAGTCAAGGTTCCTAATCCCAACAATCAAATAGCATGTTAACATTTCAGGAAATTTTGAATTTTCCGAGCCGAAACCAAATTGCACCAAATTCAAATCCACGGTTTACAGTTTCGTTTTTGTTTACAAACAAACCCAGTTTTTCCAAAGTGGTCCACTAATGGGGCATTTATAAAATAGTAGAATCTTACAGATTATTAGTGTTGATAAAATATACAATTCTTGCAGCACAAAACTATTCACACTAATGAGAAAATGTGCAGAGTAATATCTGTAACTTATAGTAGGACATAATTATGTTTTTCCAACACTAATTGTACTAATTTAGGGGATTGACCTTCTACGTTTCTCTAGAGCTTTTCAAAATGCCCCCGATCTTTAGTTACAAGTCGCCTATCCCCGCTTCTACAGCGACATCCTCCTTAAAGATAAGCTATTCCTCTAGTTCAGACAAAAGTTGAGTTTGAACTTTTGTGCCCGTTTATGGCAGCGATTTTGTTTTGTTTTGTCAGACGTGGCCCTGCTAATAGGTCTCTATCTTTTTGTTTACAATTTTGTTTAAGTAAGTTTTCTTCACACAAAACAAAGTAGGAATTGATTGGTAAATTTTGTAATTTTAACCAAGCAAAAGATTTACAAAGCTAAAAGCAAGAACTTTACGTTTCTCGTACCATTTATTTTATGCTGTTTTGTAATTTTTTTAAGACAAACAGAGGTAAGCATTATTCGTAATGTAAAATGTAAGTAAATATAAATAAATAAATGTGAGTAATGTGAACAAAACATACAAATGAGAACAACTAAATAACTAAAAATAAAAGATTAGTAACAGCACATTTTCCCTAATGATATTTTGTAAATCTTGTAATACAACAGGATGCATTGTTTTTCAAATTAGCATGTTTAGTAAAAATAGTTAGGATTGACTGCAAAAATAGAACAGGCATTAACATCCCCTAGCATTATTACGCTTTTGTTTTATGTAAAGTTGCTTAACCAGGAAGAGAGGTAGGTGCTGTTTTTCAAGTTGCCAATTTTTAAAACCGATCGGTATTGGTTTCGAGAATATAATACGTTTCCATCTCCCATACCTTTGTTACGCTTTTAGTTTATGTAAAATTGCACAAGGCGGAAGGAGGTAGGCATCGTGTTTAAGCAATTTTAGTAAAACAAATAGGATTGGCTCTTAGAATATAATAGACCGTAAATTCCCCTACCTTTTTTACGCTTTTGTGTTGTATGTAATATTTTCTAACAAGAATACTTAGCAGTAGGCATGGTTCCTTGAGTTAGCAATTTTAGCAACACATTTTGGAGTGTAATGTAGTGGAGCGGATTTTGTAAAGTAAATTTTTTAACACAAAACCAGATTGGAATTGTTTTTCAATTTTAATAAAACAAGATAGAGATTGTCTGCAAATACATAATTGATCTCTGTCTCCGTTCTTATTTGCAATTGTGTTGTGTTATCACAAATAAAAAGTAGACATTGGTTTTCAAGCTATTATGTTTTAACAAAATAAGTCATTTAGATTTTCGAGAAAAAAAAAAGTCAACGAACAACAAAAGCGGTACTTTCATCAGATTTAAATGAGCGATAATAAGTTTTTTTTTTAATTTTGCATAAAGTTCAGACAATTGCCCGTGCTGCTTTAATCTAATTTGTTAGACAAATGGTGCACTATAGTTTGATTAAAAAAAATTGTGTTATAATACCAAAATAACACCATGGTTAACATTGTATTTATACCTACTCTACCATTATTAAACTAACATTATATTGGTGACATTTTTTTTTGTTTCGTTTTGTTCCCTCTCTGGTTCCACATTCTTCAGCCGTTTCCACTTCCAATTTGAGATTTTTATATCAGAGTCAGTTTCGCAGTGATCCCTATTCTATTTTATGCTTTCAGTTTTTGTTGTCGTAACTATGTTCTATGCACAAATTTTAGTAACATTGATGGTTAGACATTTTGAGGTTGTTCCCCTTGCAATTTTAATACCTTAGTACTCGATTCAGAAAACCCTTCTTCCAGTCTTATGACATCCAGAAACCGGATTGCGAAAAATTTTGTACAGCGTCTTAAAGTCAGTTTCCCGTTTCAATCACGTTATTTGGCCAGTTGAATGAAAATAGATTAACTAAAAGACGAAGAGTATGAAAATACATAGTGACCACGGTTTGACGTTGCTTTGTTGTAGCTTGAATATTTAAAAAATTGGCAAGCCGCATTCTATAACCACAATTTAATTTCAAACATTGGATTGCATTTAAAAACTATTTAATGACATACTATTTTTACCGTAAATCTCATATTAGAGGCATGGCACATATTTAATGGCATATCATTTGGATCACCAATAGTGCTCCATAGCACTTTAACACAAAAATCAGCTGACATTGATAGACACGGTTTTTGTTCAGTCAATCAATCATCACTTTATTAGATGTAAGGCACGATCAAGTCAACATGTATACGAGAATATAAGTGAAACGTATATCAGTACCAATTAAAAAATTATATTACCGGCTGAATATGAACTACAAAAAAGCGTTAAAGTAATAAGGAATATCTCGAGACTAATAACTAAAATGCCCCTCTGGCTCTTGGGTTTTGGATCTTTTTTCCTCATTTTGACAACCGCTGGTGACCCATATAGCCGAAAAAGGCAAGGATAATGCATTTAGTTTAGTTGAAAGACAAGTTTTATTAAGTAGCGTACTAGCTACTTTTATGGGAACGCTATCTCTGTCTGTCCCGAACTCGTTGAATTTTTTGAAAATCTGTTTGCAATAGAGTTTTCTAAGGGTCAATAGTGAGATAAAGTTCGAAGATGGGTCATGGAGGTCTGATTTTTCCCGCTCATTTTGCCCCAAATTGACCCCAAAGATCTCAAAAATTCATTTTCGAGTGTTTGCTAATTTTGCATAAAATGAAAAGTTATGTTGGTACAAATGATCCAGGTGACCCTTGAGCGATGACCCCCAAAACCTAAAAATCGCTGATTTTTGGTTCTTATTTGTGAAGTTCATTTACAATAGTTTAATACGCTACTTTCGTGCGTTTGCAACGGTTTATTAGAAATTGTTATCTGTGTGTAGCAAATGGAAGACGACGCAGCTTCTCTCAAGCAATGGATTTTCTAATAGCTTACCCTGAGGTCTGCAAATTCTGCCAACAGAACAAATGCTTTGCTGTAAACCTCCTTTCTTAACAGCGTGTGTTGTCCGTCTCCTTGAGCGTGAATTTGTGTTTGTTGAATTGATTTTTGAGAGAAAAAAAAACATGAAGCTGTTTGAGTACCTCCATTTTAAAACACATTTGAATTTTTTTCCACTTGAAATCCATTTGATGTTTTGCACAGCCGTACACAGATGCCTGGTAGCAATGCACTGTCACAAACTATATAAAAAAAGAATTTTCACAATATTTTCTTAGTATCTAGCGCCTTAGCGGAGTACATTGAAACATGCAGTTATTCATCATAGTAATGTTTACCTTTTGGAAACTGTTGAAGTAGCCTGTTTCGAGGTCAGTTTTCAACTCTCATTCCTGCTACCGAGAAACAAATATATCTTCCGTTACGCGCGTATTGTGACTGACAAATTTAAATTTTAGAATACTATTTCAATCACTGTGACGACTGAGGGACAAGAGAAAAATTATCGTGGCATTGGAACAAGTGGAGTTAGCTCCAAGGGAAATAAGTTGTAAGTTTAAAGTGTTTTCATTATTAAATTCAATATATATGCCCATGTAAAAATCCGCGATATTGTGACAGTGCAACTGAAGCTTACAGATTGATTTCTTAATTTAAATATATGACAATGGATCAAACAAAGCCACTTGCAATTAAATATCTATAATAGTTGTTCTGTGTATTCCTTATATCAAATATGATTGATCAAGTGATTGATTAAACGCAATAATAATCTATAAAATAAGTGATTTTAAGTGATAATACTAATGAAAAATTTAAAACTTCACTAACTTTTGTCACGTTATATTCAATTGCTTACAAGGTGTAATTTCTTTCATTTTCGGAAAACTTTAGTTATATGATAAAGGAATCTGAAATCACGGAACCCAAAGGAGCCAAATTGTGTTTGGAAATCTTTAACGCCATAATTACTCGCAAATGCAAAATGCAAATATAACTGTCTGTATGAAGGCCATCTATGCTAATGGATCAAGTGCAAGCGACTGGAGATCAATTGTCATAGCAGGGCGACCGGTATTTGAACCTGCAAAAAGCATATTCAAGGCAGAACGTGTAATAATATTGTACGATTCAATGGAAAATTTGGAATTGTACTCTCCACCATTATATCACAATTCAGCAATTGAGAAAAAAATGTCCCCGGTTTCCGCCACGGTAATATCCGTAGCATTACGAAACACTCCATTGAAACTTTGCTTAACATTTTATATGCCTCGTTCTGGTTTGCGCTTTGGTTATAGTAGAGGAGAGAGAGGAATTTGATCCAAAAGTAGCCATGGAGGCTGAAGTAATGCATCATGGAAAATTTGTTCTCGGCCTCAACGAAAACACGTCAATGTGAGTAAAATAAATAGTTTAAAGTTTAAGTTTAATTAATAGCTTTCAGTTCAGTTGCTTAGCTTAAAATTTGAAGGTTAAATCACAATAGTAACTTAAAAGAGTTATTTCTAGTAGGATGAAAAATTATTTTGATTTAAAAGTTACTTTTGAAACAACCCTTAACAAATTACTTTTATCAAAAGAACGTGAGTTTGCACTAATTTATGACATTAAAATATTAGAATGCGGTTAACTTGCATTGATCAGAATGCAATATCATCGTTAAAAACAAGATTGTGTGCCCAAGGAACAATGACATGTGTAGCTTTAAAAAACGCACCACAAATCTCGGAGTTGGATTGGCGTCGCATTTATGTACTGAAACCCTATGTGCATTCCCTTAACGTCGATTTTGAGATGTACTTTAGAAGCAGAGAGGTATGATGCGTAGTTAAATTTATAACAATTTTCATTCCTATACTATTAAATGCTAAGGCTATTATGAAATGCATTTTCATTTGTATCAGTCACATTGTTGTGTTAAATTTACAAAAATGGGTAGGAGAACATAGTTTTACGTACCAAAATTATTGGCTTGCAAAATTTATAATTCTCACAAAAACGTTTCACAACGTTTCACTAAAACGTTCTATAGCTGCTGGGTGATATGAAACTACAGACGCGTTGGGAGATCATTATTCATTTATTTCCAATTCTATTTGACTTGTTGTGCTTAGATCACACTGAAACTTAACTACAAGTTAGGCCAGTCTGAAGAAATAATCCATCTCGAAGTACCTGCAACTATATATAAAAATATACAGTAAAATATTATTTATTAAGCAGCTTATTTTCGTTCTGTCTGTCCGCCCGTTTGAGTACCGCAAAAATGTTAAACTGTATTCAAGCATGAGTTTTTTTTAGATCCGGTTAAAACTTATTTAGTTTGCCCACGGCCCTTATTCCGGTGGGTTGGGACCCTTACCTTGGGTAGGACCCTTACATTGACCTTGGGGTCTTACCTTGGGTAGGTGCCGAGACTTGATTTCGGCACCAGTATAGTGTTAAAGTGGTGGTGTGATAGTGGTGAGTGGAAGCCTAGAATATTCGGTCGTGGAGAGTGGGCTTGGGCCGATATGCGTAGGACGGTGTTCGCCGCCTGCCTACGCAAAAGTTCCTCGGTGGTCAACACCACGCTCATTCCCCAGCACAAACTCTACTCGTTTCAGTCCTCGAAACTTACCTGTCAACTGATAGGCAGAAACCACCCTCCCCAACGAACTAGCACAAGCAAGCAGTTGACTAGGCCATAGTCGAATGCCACATGTTTAGTTAGATCCCAATTTATCCTTTTAGGGTTCAAAGGTTAAAGTAAAAAATATGGTTCTATGGTAATATAAATATGATCACTACAAAAGCTGATCCTGTTGTCAGGTTTGAACAACACACTTATCACACTTTCTTCTGTGGCCAACCGTTGTCCACCAAAATGGCCCCTTGACCTAAAATTAACTGTCAAGGTCAAAACTTTTTTTTTTGCGGCAAAACCAAAAGTCATGAAGGTTACGATTACCACAGTGGCCTTTTTCTTTTCACATCCAAAATGACCCGTTGACTCTAAAATGGACTTGCAAGGCAAACAACTGTTAGGATGGTTCCCATAAACCCGGAGGCTTCCTTCAACTATTAGTAACCCCTTGACCTCAAAATGATTTATTTCATTATTTGCTTCCGTGCTAATTTAAAAATAAAAATGTGTCCATTTTTCCTATTGACGCTAGGCTGACCGTTTTAAATCTTAACTAAACATCTCAGACTTGGAAGTGTTTCATTAAACACTGAACCTTGTAAAACACTTGGAAGAGTTTTATTAAGGACACCATAATATTATGGGGGTATGTTTAATAAAACTTTTTCAAGTTTTTTTCAAGAAACATAAAATTATAGGCCTATTAGCTTTAAGAGGGGCTTTTAACATCTCTCCCGAGTTAGGAAGAGATTGTTTGACTAGTATTTACCAACATAAGCAAGTAATTTGCTAGAAAAACAAAATGAATATTCAAGCGGCTGTATTAGAATTATTTGATAATTTAGCTAGGTATTTACGCCCACAGGTATCAGTGGTCAACCATGTAAATAACAAAAGAAACGACTAAATGGTGAACTTTTTACTACTATTTTCTATTCTAGTACAATTACGTTTCATACAAAGGACGCCCCCTCCAAATTTGCTACACAACAGAGCTCTTGCGGAGCAGAACAATGGACTGATTTGTTTGGAAAAAGTAAGAGCGTGGTTTTTAACATGATTGCAAAAGTGACATTTGGCGAAGGCGAATATGACGAAGAGATAGAAATAATCAAATCAAGTTCGCTTAATGCTCTTCAAAATATCAAAAATATAAAATTTGGAATAAGCTATATAACCAACCCCGGAACATTTTTGAAATAAAAGTACACACTTGAGTAAATTCGATTTAAAATTGTAGTCCATTTTTCCAATTTAGCAATTGTCTATTTGATTATAACAATTGAACCAAGATTGCATTCAAATTGGCTTTTTTGGAAAATTGGCATCTAACCTTAAACTTTGTAACCATAATCTGCTTCATCTTTGACACATAAAAACGCGTTGATTGTGGACGTAAATAAAAGCGCATTGCGGCGAACTGTAACCACTCCGTTGAAAAAATAAAACAAATGCTTTCGGCATCCAATTTCGGAGAATATTGAAATTCTTGAGATAAGCGAAAAATAAATGAAAATATAGG
This sequence comes from Bilobella braunerae, assembly GCA_034694865.1. Taxonomy (NCBI): domain Eukaryota; kingdom Metazoa; phylum Arthropoda; class Collembola; order Poduromorpha; family Neanuridae; genus Bilobella; species Bilobella braunerae. Next base: position 1,914 of record JAQFYP010002293.1, on the reverse strand, counting down.
GAAAACATTGGTCTTTGGGGACTTTGTAAAACCCAGCCTGGATTGGCTGCAGATGTTGCTTTGTGACATAATGCAATATAACTTAATGACATTTGTGTAGATTAAGGGCTTTGCTTAGTTGCCGATTGCCGTATTTGTCCTTAAGTTGACAATATTTCAAAATACAACTACGGGTCGTGCTGTAAACTTGATCAACCAAAAAAGTGACAACGGGTTTCCGCGTCTTGTACTATTTGTTCGAAATCGCTAATACTCTTGCATTGTGTTCTAAAGTTAACCATCTCAATCGCATTCCATCAATGGGCATTAACTTTGTCAAAATTGTGAAACTACAACTACAATTTTGGAATATTTTTGCTTGCGCATTTTTATAGCGGCTTTTGCATGTAATTTTATAGATCTGAGATCTATCAGCCGCCGAAAAGCACTTTCTATTGGTTCACACCTTCAAAAATTTTCTTTTTGTAATCCCCTCGTAGTTTACTGCACAATCAAAGATACGGATTTTTTTTGGGATGGGTTCTCAGTAGCTCAAGATATCGAAAAACAACACTTATTTGCATACTTGTATGCTATTGAGTCTTTCATACCACCACCTATGACATTATTATTATTTTTCATAATATTGTTTGCCAGCCGCTAATTAGAAATAAAAAAGGTTCTATTTCTTAAATGATTCAAAACGGATTCTTTCCGGTTGCACCCACAATTCTGTTGTCAACAAAGTAATTTCATTAGTAAGTTGCATGGAAATATGTGCACGTATATTATCTATCAATTATCAATCACCAATTAGATAATTTATCAATTTGGTTTACTATATTTAATATTTGTTGTAATTTGCGCTATTAACATTATTAATGCTGTACAGTATCATAACTAAAAGGAATTTGCACAAAACGTTTTTAGACGACAGTTCAGCTATTTGTGAAATAGGGTTGGAGAAACCGCCACTAGATGGCACAATTAACTATTTAATTAAAATTGACAATTGTGAATTCTACAAACAAAGGTTGAATTCAATTGGTATTTCAGCGAATAATTTAAAATTGTACTTGAGGTTAGTCACCTAATGTTGTATGGAATTGTTTTAAATCGTAGATTGGTGGAATTAATTGAATTCTAACCACATTGTCACTATGCAACGGGAGTTGATCAATATAAAGGGTTAACCAGCAAAATTTTTGCAATTCTTGTCGCGGAAGTTACTTAAAAGCTGCGCATTTTGTAAAAACTTTAATGTAAAACTTTCGATAGATTTGTATTAGTCTGTGTTAAATTGCACTAGAATTACGGTGTACGTGATTATAGTTCCAAGAATCTGAAATAAATTCCAATGTATTTTTAATAACAATTCATGTTGTTGAAATATTAACCATTTAAATAATTACCGTAGTTAAAATTGAGCGGTTTAAGGGAAAGAAATCGCCCGGCCGAATTTGAAAGTCCAAATGCGTCAGGTACATTTTGAATGCATTCATGTACATCCAATCAGTTAGATGACCATCCAATTCTAATTTGAGGGCATCCAATTTGAGTCCAGTGAACTTGAAAAATAACTAAATGGTTTTTGATTTCGGAAGATAAATAAACTATTCTAAAAAAGATGGATTAATAAATTAAAGGCCGATTAGAATGAATTAGAATAATAAAAAGCGACCAACTTACAGTGCTTTGAATCAGAGATCCGCAGTTCGCCAATACAATCATATTACAGGCAATGTTTGCGCCAAATAAAAGTGATGTTTTTAAGAAGATAGAAATGCCCTGTCCATGGAATAGTTGTCTTGAAAATAAGAATAGAAAGTTAGACAACTGTCCAGTGCCAGTGGCAAAAAAGTAAAGAATCGGCGGTTCTACGGCCTTTGAAAAACTAGAAAATGTTTCCTGTAGATTTTTCAACGCTTGAAAATT
>JAQFYP010002292.1:0-13062 GCA_034694865.1 Bilobella braunerae | reverse complement strand
TCATTGCAAGCGCAGATACCTTCACGATTGCAATAAGAGTTAGATCCACACAATTGATCCTTTGTAAAATCGCTATGGGCATAGCTTATGCAGATCACCGATTCACCGATCGGACGCCGACACATTTTACTCCGGTTATCCCACGTACTAGGGGGCCAGCAGCTGCAGATACTACTATTGCATGATAGCCCTACGCCTTCGTCGCAAAGGGCACTTTCATGCTCAACAAAACATGCTTCACCAACAGTTCTCGCTAGTATACATCCAGTGAAGGCCGATGCATAGCCTGGAAGGCACTTACAGCTGAGTGTACAGCACCCTTGAGTGTTGCTGCAAAGAGCCCCCTCCCATGTCCCGTTGCAAGCACACACGCCATCAGCGCAAGTAAAGCCAGAATACTCGTCGCACAAATTCTTGTCATCGCAAGACTTTCTTGCTGCTTTTCCTCGGATGCACTGATTGTGATCGTAGGACGACATCAGTGGTATATTGCAGATACAGACTGCCATGTTATTGAAGAAGAGCGTGAAGGCCCCTGCAGGGCACCCATGACCTTCCTTGATGTAATCTTCTTTAGGTGCAATATAACCAAGTGGCAGAATGCATTTTTGAAGGGTTACGTCGTAGAAACCTGCTGTATTGTCTCCATTTGGTAGAATGCAGGAGCGTTCGGATGCGTTGCCAAGGATCAGGCTCAACAAAAGTGTTAAAATATAAACAGGGTCCATTGTCAAAAGATTCATTTATGATTGCTGTTGTTCGTATATGAGCGCCTGCATATTAGTTTGACACTAATTTAAAAGTCAAATTAAAGAGTTCAACTAAGAATTGAATTCAATTAAATCACTTTTAGCCTTTAGCTTAAAGTTGTGGGAGTTCTGAACTAATTAGGAACTGGTCTCTGCTAACCACAAGTTGTTAAACTTTTTTTTTTCAAATTACAATGGTTTTGGTGAAAATAGCGTCCGACTCATAAATGGGTTAACTCACAAAGTAGTTTTCTAGGGACAGTAGGACAATTAATTGAATGCAACTAATTCATTTTAAACTATTTTTTTTCATTTTTATAAATCTATATTGGCTCTAAGAAGCTCTATTATGCACCGATATTTGTTGGATTCAAATTTGAAACCAAAATGTTTCATAGACAATCTTCCGGGATTTAGCCGAGGTTAAATGCAGCTCGTAAAATAACTTATTTTACATCATTTATTTTGGCGTTTTTAATATGTTATCAGAACGTTGAAAAATATTTAGACGTTTGCGCCTTAATTACTAATTACACAAACGGTAGACTATACGATAAATTTTTTTGTCTGTCTGTCAGTCCGTTTGTCACCGATGCCTACAAATTCCACTGAAGCTACAGACGCCATACTTTATAAAATAAAATGGGGAGGTTTAGGGTTAAACTCCGTGTTTTATTCAATCATGCAAAAACCGCTGCCGCTTCAAGCACCATATTTTTCTCAAAAGTCACAATGGTGCCTTCGATGGTTTACGACCAACCTCACAGCAAAAATCACTTCCGCTTTTTGGGGGCAAAAGTTCGAATGTCTAAATTTAACGTGTTTTACCCAATACCGCAAATTCCGCTGGGGTAAGTGGGTCATATTCTGTAAATTAGTTGGCTTTGTAAATAGAGTAGTTCATAACCAAACTGCGATTGAGATTTACTTCCAATTTTCTTAGGATCAATTGTCAAAATGCCATAAGGTTAATATGTTTTATCCTATCCCGCAATGGCCACTGCGGCTAAACGTGCCTGCGGCTAAATTGTGTAAATTAAAGAGCTTTGTAAATGGGGTTGTTTAATTGATTGATAAACCCATCTACTAATCTACTTCTGTGATTTTTGATTTGTTGCCAATTTATTATAATTTTATAATAATTCAACACGATCGGTTTAAAAATGACATATTTCTGCATTTGTATACAAAAGAATTCCCACCGATAACGATATTAGATAGCTTTGTTCAAATATTAAAAATTGGAACACGAAATTTTTTTAATCCTTTTTAGAGCAGGATTCTCCCGGCATAGATAAAAGGAAAATCCTTAGTATTGTAAAAATGCCTTATTAAAGAGTATTGAAATTCATGAGTAGCTATGATCTCGAATCAAAAAGCTCGGACCGGAGAATACCTAATATTAAAACTTGATTAATTATACCCCATCCATGCTTGGGATTAATTCGAGAGTTTTGTAACGCTCGATTTTAACTGTTTTGTGAAAAGCGGAGAATACCAGAGTTAAACTACTTCTTGGCAAACAATGAGTCAAGTACGACGACACTCATCACGAAAACAATTAAGGTAAGGCTAATTATAAACAAATTTCCACAATACTAGTATAACTTGCATAGTTGCAAATTGACGGGAACTGGGGGTTAGAGGGTATCGTTACCCAAAAGTTCGAGATATGCATCATCATATTCCACCAGTGATCCCACATTATTGTTACCCACGGGTAGCGCCAATTAGCAACGTTAGCAATTACTTCGAGCAATTGCGGTCCCTTGCTGCATTATTGTGCTTCTTAATTTCATGGGTAGATGGGCATCGTGACCGTTTTTTATTTCAAATTTTCCATATTTAATTTGGCAGATGGAAATGCTATAGTTAGTGTTCAGATAAATTTGTGGAACATACTTTTGAAGACTTCACTCCACGTGTAAGCTACCTTTAGCATCGCTTATTAAAAGATGGCGCTTAATGGTCTACAAAAGTTCTAGAATTACAAAAGTATACATTTAGGAATAGCACAACTCAAAGCAGGCTTAAGTTACGCATCATTTTAAAGTACATTTAGTCTGCTACTAATTAGTACAACGTATTATAAAATTAATTTCATTTTATTGTGTTATTTCATCTTCTTGAATTTTGCAATGTTAACAAGCATTACTTTTTCCTACAAATTTTGATTTCATTCAAACGTCCCTGCTGAAAATTTTTCTTGACGGCGTCATGTCGCTAGGAGGGAGAGATGTTTTTCGCTACAATACGATTTGCAAAAAAAAAATACGTAGCATCTCGTCGTCATCTTCGTTGAATTTAAGCTAAACCTTGAAAACTCCACGCAGTTACTTCAATTGGAAAATTTAATAGTCATCTTGCTTTCAGTTAATCTCTGCAGAGCTCTCAATCTTAAAATTGTACCAACAGTTCACGAAATGTTTTGTACAAGTTTTTCAGCTACTCTCCAAATTGCCTTGCTCACAAGTTTTGTATTTGTGGTCACCACAATGGTAAGTCAGTATTCTCATCAAAATCAAGTTTTAGCGGCTAATTTGTGTTTATATTTCAGGATGTCCACTTTAAAATTAATATGGATTGGAAGTTTTACTCTGGCATAGCAGAGCTAGATGAAGACAATCAATCGTAAGGTTTTAAAATATAGTTAAATGTCATAAGAAAGAGACAAATCTTCAGTATTTCCTATACCAACATAGTACATAAATCATTACGGAACCCTGTTCAGTTTATTTTTCTCTCAAGGTTTGTAATCAAAACCGTCACGGAAGTCAGCGGCGCGCCCACAAGTGACCCAGCACAAGCCGTAGTTGACATGACAAAAGAATTTATAAAGGACAAGGTGAAACTGGAAGACGTGCATGAAGCGTCTTTAACTCTACCGACAGCCCCAAAAACCATAGGTGTGGGAATTGTACAAATTAAAGTTACCAAAATTTGGGCGCCTGATTCCCAGCTCTGCCTCTGCATTTCATATCAACTGCAGGTAAGGCACTTTTTCTCAAAATACTTCTATTTCAGTCGGCTAAAAGCGCTAAAGAAAAGTGTCCTTTTTCATTAGTTTTGCAACCTCAAAATAATACTTGGCGGTTTGACGTATTTCTCTTCGGCTGAAATACTGGTCGATGATAAAGGCGAGCCCTTGTAAGAAATCACGCTTTCTTGAAATTGAAATTTTTATTGTGCAAACACTGAAACAGAAATGATAAAGGTTCTTTTTTTGTTATGGGTGTATTAATTACGGCATGTGCTCTTACATAATACAAAAAAAATTTAAAACGGTTAAGGTTACGGTTACGATAAAACGTAACGTAGTACTGAAACAAATTTAAAACTTAAAACAAAAAAGAAAAAAAAAACAATATAGTGTAGTGCGTTCAAAAAATGACGAGTTAAGTAAATTAGATTAGTACAAAACGGTCCTTTGAATAATGATCATAAAGGCAAAGGAAGAATTCTATTTACAAACATCAATACTTAAACACATGATGTCAACCTCTGGCGTTGAGTGAGTGTTGGTGACCATTTCGGTCACTTGCATAGTACGGCCAAAAAATAGAGCGTTATTATATAGGATGACAAAAGATGACTAGCGAGCCCTAATTATTGATTTACCAAAAGTTTAACCCTGGTGGAAATGGAAGGAAATACATCCGAAGGTGGTAAACTCCGATACAAGAGCGCATTGGCAAAGGCAGAGTCTGAGCCGAAAAGCCTTACCAACTGGGCCATTTACCCTACAGGAATATTTCGAGAAACAGGAACTGCCAAAAAATGTGAGTGGCTGCCGATTGATGTTACCAAAGTTGTACCAGCCAACTCTAAAACAAAAATTTTCTACAAGTTACATGAGGTAAATAATAAAAGCACTGTAAGCCCTTTGGGAGTGTAGTAGTATAAAGCTAATATTCTATGACTAGGGTGAGAAATTTGACTTGCAAGGAAACGTTGACCTGAAACAAAATATTGACTTCAAAATTTTCATTCCTGACATAATTGAAGTTACGGGAGTAGTATCAGTGGCTAGAATTCAGTCCAAAACAAAACCATTATCAATTGTACTTACACCGCCTGCCTGGAACGGCTTGTTATCGTAGGCAACCTAACATTTTTGTCGTTGCAAAATTAATCATTACTAAATATTTGTTTATTCTTGACCAGGTTGAATGAATTTGCCCTTGACCAAAAAGGTATCGACGTAATGCTGCTTCTTCAAAATTCAGCCACACAACTTTCCATTAAGGTCGCAGGATCTTGGTATTTGCTCAAGCAGCTAAAGGAAATATTCACCGGTCAATTAGCTTTTGTTGCCGTTATTGCTGCCGAACATAAAGCGGTAAGAAAAAACCATTTTAACACTTTCAATTAAAAGTCATTTTATGACATACCAAACAAGCCATTACAATTACATTGCTAAAACTCCCGAAAACTTACTACACTCCTACAGCTGGTGCAAATTTTTTTTATAAATTTAAAGAATTAAGTAAAAAATTAAAAATTAATTGAAACTTTAAATCTCCAACTAATAATTAAGTAAAGACCGTTGAAGCCTATCATTTCATATTTTGTAACCCGTCATCTCTTCTGTAACCCGTTGTAGATTGAGCCTGGTGTAACCAATTTATTATTTTCAGGCTTTAAAAAAGTTCAAGTATGCTAATGTTTATGTGCAAGTACAAAGCTTAACGTTTTCATAATAAATATAAACTAAGAATGTGTTAATTTGCATGAGCCTTGGTTAGTTGAGAAAACTAAAATAAAAAATCAATGAAAACTAATCAAATGTGTTGAACTTTTGTTTCAGAGATGGGTTCTAAAAGTAACACCCGTTACAGACATAACAATAAGTACAAATACAAATGCAAGCGACTACTATGGTTATGCGGAGAAAAAGGATGCAACAAAAATAGGAAAATAGTAAGTATTTTAACTAGTGAAATCTTCACGAATCGGGCAAAAAAATTTTAAAAAGGAAATAAGTATTAATTATTCAAAAAATTTATAGCAAAATAGGGAATGTGCTTCCGTACTACTTGTCATGCAAATATAAAGTAGCATAATCTCAGTGGCCAAAACAAAACAATAAAGAGCCCTGCGCAATCTTAACGGATAACTTGATTTAAATTAAAATTTCAAGTTGATTTTTTTTAATGCAAACAGCCTGGAAGTAGCGGCAAGCAAAATTGCCGATTCGACTTTTGATTTGAGCCTCTATCAAAACAGCCTTCTTAATACTAGTGCGCCATACAGGCTAAAAACTACCGCGGGTAGTACCGAGCTTGCAAAATCCATGGGCGTCGCGGCGATAGCTCAGCAAAACTTTGCACTTGAAACTTTTGACCCTGCAGGCTTAAACTGGTCCATTATTCGAATTTCTGGCGTTGAAAAAATGGGCGGCCACATCTCTGTTGGTTTGCAATACGTTGAGCCTGAGGTAAGTCTATTTAACGCTGCTTACATTTAATATGAACGACACGATTTTGTACACTTGACCTATGTAGGGTAACCTGACCGAGTTAGCGTAGTCGTTAAAAGCTTCTGTGCTTTTCCATTACCAAGCCTAAAAACAGGGGTTTAAATCCACCGATTATCCACAAAAATATTTTCTGCTGTCTTTTCCCTTGCCTCTGACTGTGTATGCCGGTATTTTTGTGATTAGGCTACACGGTCAGAGGATCTGGAAATTACAAAAATGGTTTGTCAATACTTTGAGATTTAAATTTCCGAAAGACTACCCACAGTTGCATTCAGTCACATGCGGTTGCCAGGAAAAAGCAACGGCCGTACCTCACGTGAGGTACGATACGGTACGTAAGGTTGTTGTCCTCAAGAAACAGCGAAATTGTACGGATATCTGTTGACTCCGCTCGATGAAAACAACTATGCTAATGAGCTCCTTCCATACCCTTATTTAGATGTTGACCATCCGCTTTGCGGCAATGTCAAATGAACCATTGCAAACGCACGCAACCAAGTAGTGTCCTGTACTCTACAGAAGACATGGGGGTCATTTAGGAGGTCATATGTATAAAAGAGCAGGGTCGGGGGTCACTAGGGTCAATAAAACTATCATAACTTTCATTTATTATAAAACTAGAAAAATCAAGGGGATCATGAAATGGAGGTCAAGGATTCCCGGCGTCATTGAGACTATATTAACTTTTCACTTGAGACAAAACTAGCAAGAAAGAGACAAAACCGATTTCTCGGTTTTGGACATCATTTTGGGAGACATTTGGGGAGTCAGGGTCACCTGGGTTATTGAGCCTATAATAACTTTTTATTTAAAACAGAGCTAGCACAAAACCACAAAATCAGATTTGGGGTCACTTTGGGGGTCATTAAGGTGGTCATGGAAAGCGGGTCGGGGTCACCTGTGTCTTTGAGGCTATATTAACTTTTCATTTAAGACATTACAAGCAAAAAACCAAAAAATTTGATTTTTGGGTTTGGGAGTCTCTTTGGAATTATTTACGAGGTCATAGAAGGGGGTCTGGGTTCACCCAGATAATTGAGACTACAATGTCTTTTCATGTTAGACAAAACTAGCAAAAACCCAAAGAAAAAAAAACGATTTTTCGGTTTTCGGGATCACTGGGTTCAATCGGGGAGTAATTGGCAGGGGGCACTTGGGTCATTGGGGCTATAATAATTTTGTACCTAAGACAAATGACTAGCTAGAACCCAAGAAAAACGATTTTTTTTTCATTTGGAGGTCACGTTCGGGGGTCACTTTGGGGGTGAAAGGTCAGAACCCCATAACCCATCTTCGAACTTGAGCTGAGTTTCTACCGCTAGAAAATTCTCCCGGAAGCAGATTTCAAAAAAGTCAATCTGTTTGGGAGTTAGAGCGCAATCGGACAGACAGACCGACAGAGCGTTCCCACAAAGTAGCTCATCCGCAATTTAATAATTTGTCTGCCGTTTTAAGAGTTTCATATTACTTTCATTTGTCTTCTAATTTAATTCCCATTTTAATTTTAGGTAACTACTTATTGGTAGTGTAGATTAAGAGTTTTGACTAATTTGGCATTTTTAAGTCGTTGGAGAAAATATTTTAGGCAGTATTTTTAGGCCTTATATGTTGTTTTATATCTGTGTATGTATTACATGCTGCTTAATGTGTTTAGACATTCAAGGTAGAAGCGGTCATCATCGATGGGCCTTCTACTACAGAAGATGCAAATAACATGCCAAAAATGTGTGCAAATATTTCCAGTTTTCAAAGCAAGGATAGTTTGCTTAAAGCAAAAAAAACTGAAATAAACCTACAAGTTTTGTGAGTTACTAAATTTTAGTCAAACTTTATGATCAGGAATTTTATTATCAGGATTTGATATACATTGTATTTTCACCATAACTGTACCATCACCTTTGCGGACCTTTTCTTCTTTTAGGGAAAAATTTCTCATAGTACTGATAAAAGAGTTTCGCGAGGTTCGCCCTTCTCCCTTCATCATTTACGCACACACAATTTGTGTGTTACTATATAGGAATACCTGACATATTAATAAGAAAAACACAAGTATTAGGACAGGAGGATTTTAATTTTAATTTGTGGGTCATCACTATATTAACTTTTAATGATATTTTTAAATTTAACTTTTCAGGAGCGTTGATTGCTTCCCCACTTTTTTAAAATGAGAAATTTTTGTAATTTGAACAGTACCCATTTATGGTGCTTAGCAAGGAATAGGAGTGGAGTGGAAGAGTGTTTTTGTTTTCAAAGTTAATTTGAATTTAGCTAATTAATTATTTGCCCAATCAAAACCGGGTTTGTACTATCGTCATCAGCATCAATTACTGAACAATTATTCCGGATTTAGAAAATTTTACTTATGACAAACGATTTGACTATATTGTTAGTTTTATATTTCCTACAACAAGGGTAGAATTATTAAATTTTTTTACGTGATCCTTCTAAATCTTAAAAAAATTCTCTACGTGTGAATTTTTTTTTCACGGAATGGGTGACTCGTTTTGAAGTTTGTCAACAGCTGTACATAATAAGTTTATTTTACTTTTGCTTTAGATTGGAATGGGAAATCAAATGGAAATTCGAAAATACAAATGCATTTGAAATAGGAAATGTAAACCATCTGGTTTCTGAACTCAAACGGCAAAATAAATCAAAGTTATTTGTGCGTGCCGAAGGTGATGCAAAATGGGTCCGATACCATGTCGGTGGAAAATTTATTGGAACGGGTTACAAACTATTTGGCATGATGGCGCCTTCTGAGGTATATTTTGAAAAGTGAGAGGGTTCGATGACAACACTGGAAATACCAAAACAGAGAACGACCATAACCAAGAATGACCAAAATCAATAAAACATATATTATATAGTTATGGTCTCGGTTTAGATTTTCTCGGCTATGGTCGTTCTCGGATTAGGTTTCTCGGCTTTAGTTTTCTCGGTTTTGGTTTTCTTCGTATTGGTCTGCTACTTTTGAATACTCCTGCGACCTAGGAAATATTGAATAACACTAGTACACATGTAACTACTAGTAGAACCACAAATGTCAGACCTAAATTGTTAAAAAGAAATGTAAAATAATCAAACCTTTGGCAGGAACTTATATTCTCTTGCTTTCCGCAGATCATGTTTTGGATAATACCGGTTAAATCAAAAAAGAGGATTGTAATAAGCTGCACCATTGACCAACTAACTCAGTAAGTATTTGAAATTGAAAACATTTATTTAAGTGGTAACACCACAATTATTAATACCCTTTCAGGACAATTCTGATCAAAGCAACGACTCAGGCAAAGGAAATTCCAGTTTTATCAAAAACCCCATTGCAGACTAAGGATAAGGATGTAAAATGGAAAAAATATGTCCTAGAGAAAAGCACAAAGACTCGTTTTGGAATTTGTTGGCTCTCGGACGAATTTACTGAAGAACTTTCGTTGCCAGTTACCGTGGAAAAACCAATAATACCCACACATGCGCAAGATTCAAAGAAAGACAACATAATTTATTACAGTGGACTCTAAGTACTTGACGACGAACACGACGTCAACTATCCCAAAGAAGCAGTCTCCGCGACTTAGATTAGTTAAATTATACTAATTTATTATTGTAGTTAAAAATCTTATGCTAATGATTCACTTTATCGTTCAGCCGTCTTTTATACAGTATTCGCTAACTATTTGTATAACCCGAGTTTTCCGCTCAGTTTTGCTAAAGACACAAGCGTCGGCCCTTTGAGCTGAGCTATTTTTTTCTCCAAAAGTGCTGACACATGTACCATCAGCATACAAAAAAAAGGGCGGGTATACAAAAATTTGTACAAGCTGTAAGCGCAAGTTGTACATAGAATTCACATATATGTAGTCGTGGGTCACTCGTCATTTGCACTAACTGTCTCTGAGTATGTGACAATATATTTGTATATAGATTATAGTTCTCTTTATGTATATATATATATATATATATTATTATACATTTCTTTATATATAATATATATATACTAGCAAAGATGCCCGTCCTAAGACGGGAGTGCGCATTAATTATTTAAATAACTAATTGAAATTAGTGTTAAAGTTCCTAGGTCCAATCGGAGGTCATAGGTAGCTTCAGCGTACGTAAGAACCCCCATTTACATATAAAACTCAACTTCCAAAAGTTAATTGTTCTTAATTGTTAATCATAATTAACTAATTAAAATCACAATTATAGAATTGACAGAATAATTAGGACAAAGTTCTTCAGCCATTTCAAAAAGTAAATTGTAAAAAAAAAAGTAGACATACAGCCCGAACTCCACCGCGCACCTCAAGCAGGTTGTTTAGGGCAGTTCTGCTTGGAGCAGTTGCTCCATACCCTTTCCATACTCCACCAGAAATATTACTCCAAACCCAAGTCCCAAGCAAAAGTGTTTAGTACAATTTTGCTAGAGGCAAAAGTGCTTTGAGCACAATTGGAGTATAATTTAGACCAGCTGATTTTTGTACACTCGTTTTATTTTAAAACTTTTTTTTGCAGTGTTTTAATTGGGACGTCCCAAAGTTTTAAATTATTTAAAATGCAACAATTTATTAAAAAATAAGGTTGCTTTGCTCTTAATCGTTCTAAATCGAATTACCAAAAAAACACAACATAGATTTTGGGTTCATCCTCTGAATTTATTAAGGCCAAAACTTGGGGAACATCAAAAAGTAGAAATGATGTATCATTTCTATCCGGATCGTTTTTTCCAGTACACTCGACTATCTCCTTCTTAATTTGATTACATTTTGAATCCGATCGAATCAAAAATTGTTAAACAAATCACAAACTATAGTACTTCAATACCTTCTAATCACCGGCTACAAATTGCTTTAAGGTAAGTCGTGATTATTTGATTTTGATTAGTTGGGACGTCCCATAAAATAAAAATATCCTCTATTTAGGTACTTATCTACTGGTGATTCATTTCGTACAATCGTAACAAGCTTCAGTGTTGGGTTCGAAACAGTGCGCAGAATAGCGAATGAGGTCAATGATGCATTGTGGTTGGCACTTGCTCCATTGTACGTTACGGTAGGTTTGAATCATTGATTTGAATTCATTTATTTTACTCAGTACATTAATTAATTGACAAATTAATTTGCTTTTACACAGGTGCCGAAAACTGAAATAGAATGGAGCCGTATTTCAGGTGATTACCTACGCACAGAAGAAATGGTAATGCCGCCTGAAAAAAGGCAGTACTGCCCCGTGGGTTATGTCGACGACGATGACCAACCTAATGGTGATTGGAGAAATGAAGGACCATCTGACGCTTTCATCAATTTAGCTGGGACGTTCCAAACAAATTCAACACGTCAGGCTAAAAACAAGCGTGAGAACTTAATGGAATACTTTACTACTACCGGCTCTGTTACAATTCAGGATCAAAAAGCGAGCTTAGGTGATATTGGGAATTAATTAAATAAAGTGTTTTGAATAATAAATAATTTGAATACGAAGCCGGGAAGCCTGTTCATTTGTTATCGTCTTCATTTGCTCTAGAATACTGAGACAAAAGAGTTGATGCTGATCGTATCCGGTATCGGTTTTAGAGGACTTCGGTTCGAGGATATCAATAACCTTAGCTTCAAAGTCACTCATACGTTTCCTGTGTCTGTTAGCCGAGTAAGTCGCAGTTCTAACCTGTTTTAGGACGTCCCATTTAAAGTTAATAAGTGGCCAGATATATTCTTAAATTACTGTTTGAAACTTCTTACGGTTGCGTCAAGGGTATCCTGGCTTTGCTGCTTTGCTTTTGCTTTGCGCTTTGGCGGCGACAAGAATGAAGGGGCGTCCACATCTGCGGAATTCTCCTGTGACAAGTCATCTGGCGCAAAGTTGCTGTGTGTGCTATAAAATTAATAAACATTTAGTTATTTCGAAGATTTTCATGAAAATTGTTAAAATAAGAATACCTTCCAAGGCTAGAACGTCCTTGAGAAACATCATGCTCAGGAAGTGAGAACTTTCGTCGATCTTCTTCTCTGTTTTGCCTTTAATGGCCCTTAACTTTCGATTGAAAGAATTTCGCTGCGAAGTCCATTCAGTCTTACACCAAAGTGCTGAAAAAACAAAAAGAATTAAATTGACGAAACAATTAAAGTGTGACGTCACAAATTAGAGATTTAAAAAAAGTAAAACACTCACTTGTCTTTCCAAGATCAATTGAAATTTCTTCGCACGTGCTTTTGCGCACACCTGCGTTGCGGTAATCGTCGAGTCCTTAGTTCCAGAGCACAGGCTTAGACTTTACGAGTAAGATCAACTCCTCGATCGCTTGTTCACTTTGCTCTTCTTGAGACATGACCTCTTGAATGTCTGACTCGAAGAATTCCATTAATTATAAAGTTTGTTGATTTTAATTAATGTTTTGAGACGTCTCACACAAATTAAGTGGAAAATTTTTTGTTCGCGCCAATAATTTCTAACACAATTGGGGTGAAGTTGAGATTTTTGCTTGGAGCAAGGAGCTTGCTGTATGCACGGTGTATACTGCAACTTTTCTGCTCCAAGCAAGTGTGTGAGGCAGTTTTCCTCCAAGCATCGGGCGCAGTGGAGTCAAAATGTTTCAAACTCGCTTGAGACGTGTTGGTTTGATCCGGTGGAGGTTGACTTTTGATGTTTGGGACAGTTTTGCCCCAAACAAACCTGCTTGAGGCGTGCGGTGGAGTCAAGGCTTTGTGTCATTGACTAACTCTATTTTTTCAAAGCTTCTGCATACGTTATTATTTTATTATTTTTTTTTTGTATGCTATTTGACATTCGCCTAAGGCCTGGTCAACATATGCTCAACATATGATTCTGTGTGCGAGTGAG
>JAQFYP010002291.1:0-13066 GCA_034694865.1 Bilobella braunerae | reverse complement strand
CGGACGGACGGACGGACGGACGGACAAAACGAAAACATAAAGTAGCTTTAGCTACGCTTCCGCTACTTAATAAGGCATTGGTTAGTTTTGTACATTTGCAAATGCGTTGCAACTTGTTTGCAACGCATTTGCAGATGGTGAATCCGAAACGTATTGCAACTGCAACGACATATGGTTAAATCATGATTGGCGGTTTGGCCATATTTCACCATTTGTCGATGGTACAATGGTCCAAGTGCAATGCAATTCCTTGACACAAACGCAAATTGAGTCTTTGTGAAATGGAAAATGGCAAAATGCATCCTTCAAATTAGCATATTCTGGTTTTATATAATGTACTGGAGATCAACATGTTAAGATTATTGCATCACTAAGTTTCATGTGTCAAGAGAGACTTTCCATTCTTGGTCACAATAAAACTTTTCTGCACTCAAATGAACGCAAGAATTGGGCATCGTTCTTGATTTAAATCTAAATATAAAACCTTTTTGTTCTCTTTTAAAACGAATTAAATCACAGACGGTATTGAAGAAGACACGGTATTTGAAATTCCTGCAACTAGGTAGAAAACAACTAAGTATTTTCTTGTTATCTGGCTTACAAATCATTGTAATTTTTTTACCCATATACTATATTTAAATCTGCCTCTCATGTGTCTACGCTATACAAGGGTTACTTACAAAGCGGGTTTTGACGAAAGACCCGGCACTCATGACAGCAGCGGATATTGTACGGTGGAGGCCAAGAAGTGTGCGAATAACTAATTGGGTCACATCGAAGTCGTCGATCACTGCGACAAAGTACGGAGTTTCCACTCGAGTCACGTGTATAAGTTTACAGAGGTAGAAGACAACGTTTTTGTAGCCAGGCTTTTTCCTTATACTATCTGCAGGTCGTAATGTGACTACTACCCTGAACACCGTGTCTACCAGATTCGTAGAGAATCGGGCATTCAACTTATCTTGAATTAGCTTGTGAATTCCTGCAGGGTCCAACTTTGATGTTGACGAACCGGACGATCTAAGGGTTCTTGAATCTGATTTCAGGGTGCCACTTCTCGATAAGTTTCGAACATTGGTTTGCGAACTCGAAAGACTCCAGTCTTGAACAGAAGTGTTCTTTGACTTTTTCTAAACAAACCAGACATTTGGTATTCCAACTTATGTTAAGAGGATTTAAGTAGGACGCAAAATATAGCAATCAGAAGGGAATCATGAGAGCTTAGGCCCAATGGCACGCTCAACTGATGTAAACAGCTAATCATTGCTATACATGTTTCTAACTAGGACTGCATTTTAAGTGTATTTTGAAGTATCTGAAACTTCGTTAGTAAATTAACCATGTGAAATAATAATTTCTGAAAGTAGTCACCCTTGGCACAACTCCAAATTAGAGAAATCAGATCGACATTTAAAAATTTGTATTCATTTTTTCTCTGACGTTGACTTTTTAATTTTACACCTTTTTCTCACGCCTTCCTCTTTTCGTCTACTGAATAGTACACTTTGAGATAAAATAGAAAGCGAAGGTGCAAAACTCATATCATTGCATCAGCTTTCTGTTAAGATTGGTTTAGAATTTTGAATTTTTGGATGTGCGAAGGCGCACTGTACTTCAAAATTATACTTCATTATTTTATCTAAATATTATAATCTCAGTGATCAAACATGTTACCCTACAATTCTCAGTCCATGTTGACTAGGGCATTGCTAATTGTCAAATAAATCAATCAATCAATCATTTCATGTAAATAATGTTAGACTTTCGGACTTTTCAAAAATAAACACTTGAAAGACACTCCTGGTAAAGTACCCCCTATTATTAAAATTTTATGATGATTTTTCCGAGTTTATAATTTTTTTTTAAATATTAAAAAGTTAACAAAAAAAAAGTCAATTTCAGCAGAAACATTTAGCGTAAGCTTAATCTAAATTAGGTACGTAAGCATTTAGCCGATAGTGGCCATGAACTTGAATGTTCCCATATAAATTATTGTAATGAAACATAAATTGAACCAAATTTTTTTTACTTTTATCAATAAACAAGATTGCTAGCTTACCAAGGTTGGTTTAAAATCATTTATGGTCTTCCCGATCATGTCCCTCGCCAAAGGAAGTGCTCGCAAACGCTTAGGATCAGAAGAAATCTGCATATTTTCGGTTCCTTTCTGTTTGTAAACTGCTACGCACGAAGCACTTTTATTTGAACTGTGTACTTGTTCATAGACAATGACAAATTCAGTCTGTCTTTTATTTTGTCCAAACAAAAATGCGCCGTCAAATACTTGATTCTTGTCAATAAGTTCTTGCTGTTCAATTTTCCATTCATGTTTCTCCAGAAATTGCACATTTTCAAAGTCAGAGGTTTGTACACTTTTCTGTAATTTATGCGTGCTTTTAGAAAGGGTTAAATTGGAATTAGTCGAAAAACATGAAATACTTGAAAAACTATCCTCGACTAAAAATTTCAAGGTATGACAAGGCATATGAAACATGATGTTAGACCCCCTGAACATAGCATAGAAAACCCCAAGTTAGATTCCATGCAATAGTATCCAAAGAAGTTCCAAATCAGCTCCTAAAAATGAGTTTAGACAAGGCGCCATTTCGTCGTAGTAATTGTTCTATTTTTTATGGAAGTACTTTTTGGTTAGCTAATGGGAACTTATGTGCGTAATTTGGAATTTCATTTCAAAAGTACGTATTCTCAGTTGCAGTTCTAAACTCTACTGTGAGCTTTCGTCTTAATTCTAAGCCCAGCTATTCCCTTAGACGGCTATTAAATTTTTGTGTGTAATTTAGCCAAACAAACCAATCTTAGGACAGGAAGTTCAAGCGATTATAACCAAAATCCTCCTGTCCTAGGACGGGCTTTTTTGGCTATCAATTCACGCTTGAGTACCAGATACAAAATTATTATTATAGGAAGCTTTTCGAGGTGTCGGAAATAAAAGGCTTTAATTACCATGTTTGCATTTTCCCTTGGTGCAAATGTGCTACCCAAGCCTCAATTTAATTTAAAAGACGAAACAATCTATTATAGTTTCTAAATACCGAAAACTAAGGACAAAAAATTGGAATTATTAAAAAAAAAACGATCCTGGGTTTGGTGGATTGTAATTTTAACGGAACAATTTTAATTTGTTTATGTTTAAAATGTCCCGAGACAGCATGAGCGTGCATGATAAGCGAACGAGTGTTTGTGTATCCTGTGTGTGCCTTCTGAATTTTCGCACAACATTTAATAATGGGATACATGCATTTGGCGTTACATTCTTGGAGCAATTGTTCGTTTTGTACGTTTTAGGAACTATTACCTGCACCCTTGGGTAATTGAGGTCGTTGGGCGCAAAATTAAGCAAAATTTCAAATAAGTTCTACTGTCGGACACTTGATTTTACTCATTTACAGGACAAACAATTTCAATTAAATTAATTGTAATTACCGCTTTCATCTTTGCCATCAAGTCTCCGATTGCTGTTCGAGCTGGGCCAAAAAATCGGGAGCTTATACGCTGCAAAGTGTAAACCACGACCTTCTCATTTTTACCGCCAATGTTGTACTGATAGATATAGAGGCAGATTGCTTGCGACTCTTTGCTCAAGTCTCGCATTTCTCCCGGTACAACGAATTCTGCGACTTTAGCGCTTTCTCCGCCCAACGGCGCAGAGCTACTATCCGCGTTCCCACCTGCGTCGCCCTTTCCTGCGCTTCCATTAGTTAGGAGAGTGGACACGGAGTCGAGTCTGCCGGTTATTAACGACATTTTCCGTTGTTTGTCAGTAATTTGGATGTTTTCATCTATCTTAAGCTCGTAGAACACTAAATGCAGCTTTTTGGAATGCACACCATAGTCGCGAAGATGGAAAGACCGCCCTTCAGCTTTGGCTGCTTTAATGTTTGTATGCAAATTGACTTCGGGGGAATTTTCGATCATGTCATCAACATATGATTTCAAATCTGGAGGCATGCCCTGAACCCCCTTCCAATCCTGGTGTTATACATGTAACTTTTATTTAACAATCGGGTAATATTGAACAAAGAAGTATTGAATTAGCTGTCATTGTATTTTCAAAAAAACTAGGTTACTTTATGCTACCAAAAGTTTAAAAGCTAAACAGAAAACATAAAATTCTAGAAACACTTACATAAAATATAACCAGCCGGTACTACCCATAAGAATACTTACTGTATCCACTACCTTAAAGAGCTTCGGTTACCGGCCTAACCTAACCTAACGCGGGGCCTCTACAAATGACAGACCGAAAAACTATGCTATGGTAGACATTTTGTTCGAAATCACTGTTCTGACTTTTATAGTAATAACCCGTGACATTTGACATCTGCAGACAATAATTGCACTAGCGAGAAAATTTCGATTTCAAACTAAATGTCTTTTGGCAGATAACCGTGCTGTAGATTTTTAACATAGGAAAATCTTACCAGGCCAAGACCAACCCGCACGAAAATTATGAGAATGGATGTGATCACATTCACCAACTGTCGATTTTGTAAAACTTCACGAAGCATCTTCTTGATAAAAAAAATGATGAGTAGTTTGAAACGTTGAGAAACTACAGAAAGTTTTTTAGTTTTCAGTAAATTCACTTCAAGTAAATTGAAGTTCAACCAAAAAGTAACCCAGCGATTTATAGGAAAGTGAGCGTTTTGGCTACGTCAAACAATTTTTATTGAAAGTTAAGGACATGTAAATTAAAGTAGAACACGTAGAATGCATTTTTTAATCAAATAGAAGCATTAACTACATTGTAAAAACGCTCTTTATCACCACTCAAATTCAAACCACTTTTAATCAAAATCAACCCTGCAATGTTCATAAGCGACTACTGGGCCATCATTTCTTTAACTAAATTTACGTAGACAACTGAGAAAACTATACCGAACAGAAATTTTCACCGATTTTTTCTTCTTAAATTTCCAAGACGTACACACCTTTAAGCAATTTAATCTTATACATAGGCAAGTAGTGGTCAAATTCATTAACAACTCTTTTCTTCTATGCTTACTTTCTGCATTGGCTTTTCTCACTTGATTTTTATCTTTGTGATTAATTCTAATTGTTACAATTAGGTTACCACTCTTTTTTTTCGATCCCTCATGTATTTTTTCGTGAAATTCTATACTGCGCTTCTATTAGGTTTTCAAAATACTGATGAGAAAGAAAAAACATTGCCTACATGGGACAAATGTAAGATGCAAATTTTGCCTAAAATTTTAGTTTTTGTCAAATCATTTCTAGTTTAGTTTCTTAATTACTATTTAATAATTAGTAGCTTGTTTTTCTTAATTATTCATATTTTTATTTTTTGGGAAATAAATTTTAGTTTAGAATTTTCAAATGAGGGTGCCAAAGGCTCTAACTTTGAAAAAACAAATTTCGCTTCAATTCTGCAAAACAGAGTAGAATTAATTGCGTTCGTTTGTAGTCTTTGAAAACAACTGAAATTTTTTCGCTACATGAGTCAGTAAATTCTTATTCTGCTGCAACCCTTTGCTATAAGATTCTAAAAGTTTACAGTAGATTAACTTGAGGAAACTTGTACTGAACATACGTCATCATCATCTTCGACAAGTTCTCCTCTCGTCCTTTCACAAAAGCAATCTGGACCTCTTTATACACTCCATACTTTTTTTTCGATCCCCTCACATGCGCCACACTTGACCCCGATTTCTTCACATATGCCACACTTGACCTCGATTTCCTCACATACGCCACACTTTACCCCGATTTCCTCACATACACCACACTTTACCCCGATTTCCTCATATACGCCACACTTTACCCCGATTTCCTCACATACGCCACACTTTACCCCGATTTCCTCATATACGTCACACTTTACCCCGATTTCCTCATATACGCCACACTTTACCCCGAATTCCCCACATACGACACACTTGACCCAGATGAATATACTTGCAATTTATTGACGCAAAATCAACCCTGCAATGTTCATAAACGACTACTGGGCCATCACTTCTTTAACTCAATTTACGTAGACAACTGAGAAAACTATATAGAACAGAAATTTTCATCGATTTTTTTTATCTTAAATTTCCAAGACATACACACCTTTAAGCAATTTATTCTTATACATAGGCAAGTAGTTGTCAAATTCATCAACAACTCTTTTCTTCTACGCTTACTTTCTACATTGGCTTTCCTCACTTGATTTTTATCGTTGTGATTAATTCTAATTGTTACAATTTGTTACCACTCTTTTTTTTCGATCCCTCCTGTATTTTTTTTTTGAAATTCTCTACTGAGCTTCTATTAGGATTTCAAAATACTGTTGAGTAAGAAAAAACATTCAATACATAAGACAAATGTAAGATGCAAATTTTGCCTAAAATTTTTGCTTTTGTGCAATCATCTCTAGTTTAGTTGCTTAAGTAGTAGCTTGTTTTCGTTGCACAATAGTCATCAGTAGAGAACTCCCTGGTTTACAACATCCTCTCCTCACAACTCTACCTAAATGACATTTAGCAGCCCCACCAGCAGCCACCACCGCCCCACCATCCTCAAACTTTCGTGTTCCACAACCTCCCAACTCATTTGCATATCAAGCTACGCAACCACCACAGCAGCAGCATGCATTGCCTCAACAACACCGTGCACCACCTCAGGAACATCGGTCACTTTGGATACACACAGCAGCAGTCTCCACCTCAGCACCACTTTGAGCCACCGCCACCATACTATCTTCAAACGGCTCCTCCACCAGAACCCACCACAATAATTTACTATTTCCCTCATCAACAGCAGCAGACTGGTGGCTCAAATGAAAACTTTTCGTTTGGTGGCTCCGCCCCACCAACTTACCAACACCCGTTTGTAAGTTGGTGCGGCAGAACCTCTAAGAGTGTGGTTCAGATGTCAGATTTCTGTACGCAGACGCTATAAAAACTGACTCCGAGTGCGGGTTTGCCGCAGGTGGAAATCATGGGCAAGGGCATGAGCGGCGGGACAATGTTGCAGCAGGCGCTGCAGGAGGCTCCACCGCCTGTGGCGCAGGGCGTGTCCATTGGCTATGCACAGATTCCGAGGAATGCAAGCGCCTTGCCGCCACGGTTCGTCTGCAGCGTTTGCGGCACGGTGTTCCAAAACGTGGGGAACTTTGAGATGCACATGAGGGAGGCGCATGGAATGAATGATGTGCGCATGCGCCTTGTGGAGACGCAAGAGAGGCCTCAAAATCATGTGCAGGATACAGAGAACCTTCAAGCTCAAGGCGCCGGCGGCGCTGAAAACATGAATGCACTCGTTTGCCGCGACTGTGAACAACTTGTTTTACAGTAAGTTTAACTAAAAATTGTACTGTTTTTTCTGTTTGTTTAGGTTACTTATGCTTCTTGTTTACATTCTGTTTAAGTTGATTATGCATTTTGTTTATATGATGTTTAAGTCATTTATGCTATTTGTTTACATTCCGATTAATTAAGCTACATAACCATCAAAAGGCAAATGCCTTTCGTTTACTTGCTGCTTAAAGGTTAGTTGTCTATTTTGTTTATAAACCGTTTGTTTATCGTAATTGTGCCTTTTGTTTACACGTGCTGTTTGTGTTAAATCTACCTTTTTTACATGCTGTTAGTGTTAAATGTGTCTTTTTTATACATGCAATTTGTGTTAATTGTGTCTTGTTTACATGCTGTCCCAGGTTATTTTTATTCTTGTTTACATGCTGTCTGTGTTTATTGTGTTTTATTACATTCTGTTTGAGTTAATTGTGCCTTTTGTTTATGTCCTGCTTCTGGTAATTGTGCCTTTTGTTTACATTGTGTTTCTTTTTTCCTGATAAGTGGGCATTTTGTTTACATTGTTTAGATTGTTTGTTTTTTGTTTATTTGCAGCCCCACCCATGCAGGATCACGTGAGGAGTTGTCGAGGGAAGGCAAGAGCAGCGCCGGCTATCGGCAATTGTGAAGTGTGCGGAATACGCGTGCACTGGTGAGTGATATTAAGTATAACATGATAATGAAGAGTAATTATAACGCAAAAATAGTATTGATTGTTTGCATTATTATGTAATTAAATGTAATTGGTAATTAATCAGTGTAATTACTTGTAATTGCAGGCTAAATATGGTTAATCACTTGAAGGAATGCGGAAGGCCGAAACCGAAGCCAAAGCAGCCTACCCCTGTTCTCAATGTAATAAAACGTTCAAACCACTGGGCAACGCAAGGAGGCACATTGCGCTTGCGCATGCGCACACCAACTTTGTTTGTCACTTCTGTCCCATGACGTATAAGACGCTGCGCATGCTTGAGAAGCATCAAAAAGAGGCATGTCCAGGAAAGGATCCGCTCAAAAGTGAACCACAAGAAATACTGGGAGCATAAATTTTGAAACTTTGAAAAAAAAAACAGTTTTCAAATTTCGAAAAAAAAAAATTTTTAGCTTTTGACAACATGACAACAAGAGTTTAGGTTTGAAAACATGACAAAAGTTTAGGTTTGAAACATGACAAACCTTTAGGTTTCAAAAAATGATTCGTTACCTTAAAATTTTCAAAATATTTAAAAGTTTTTAGTTAATTTTTTTTTGTGCACAAGCATCTTCTACTTTACAATTTAAATCTACTCACAAATTCATAGACTGACTCAGTAATTGAATGTATTATAAGTTTATGTTAACATATGTTGGAGATATTATTTTGTGTGCATTATACATATTATAATTTCATGGTTTGAAGGAAGACTGCATGTGTATTAGCATTTTTAGAAACATGTATTTTGTGACATTGTGTCACTGTCATTGTTTTGACAAAATGAATTTTCGAGCAAAACGTCATCAAAACTAAACATGATTTATGTGACATCATGTGTAATCATGTGTCATGTGTAACGCTATTTAGTGTAATTGATAGATGTTACAATACAATACTACAATGTCAGGCTATATTTTTGCTAATGAAATTTGTACAGGAATAAAGACGTAATTTGTTAATTGAGGGATTGTGCGCATGATTGATGGAGTGCATATGTTGAGCAGGAGCCGGAACATGTTGACCTTGTCACGTGACTTATAAGAGAGAAATGTTAACAAATTGACAATTGTTCCACTTTTTTCATCGGGAAAATGAAGGGAGTTGGGTTACTCTTAACTTTGGCTTTGTGCGTGTTGGTCGGGGTCAAAGGTCAAGTGGAGGTCAACGATGAGGGGTCAAGCGGTCGCCAAGACTCGTCGCTGTCATCGGCTACCGGCATGTTTAACCAGATTCTAGACCACTTTGGCACAGCGCGGCCCAGAGAAATGTTTCAGCAGGTATGAGAAGTCAATGGAATTTTTTAACTAAGCTTTTAAGCTGCGATCGCAAGCTGACCTAAGCTTTTTGAACACTTGCGATCGCCAGCTCACTTAAGCCTTTGCAAATCTGCAATCGCAAGCTGGCGTAAGCTTTTGAAAATCTGCGATCGCAAGCTGACCTAAGCTTTTGAAAACATGCGATCGCAAGCTGGCCTAAGCTTTTGTAAACCTGCGATCGCGATATGACCTAAGCTTTTGAAAACCTGCGATCGCAATCGTGCCTAAGCTTTCGAGAACCTGCGATCGCAAGCTTGCCTAAGCTTTTGAGAACATACGATCGCAAGTTGAGCTAAACTTTTGAAAACATGCGATCGCAAGCTGACATAAGCTTTTGAAAACCTGCGATCGCGAGCTGGCATAAGCTTTTGAAAACCTGCGATCGCGAGCTGAACTAAGTTTTTGAAAACCCGCGATCGCAATCAGACGACTTTTGAACACCTACGATCACAAGCTGACCTAAGCTTTTGAAAACATGCAATCGCAAGCTGACCTAAGCTTTTGAAAACATGCATTCGCAAGCTGACCTAAGCTTTTGAAAACATGCAATCGCAAGCTGACCTAAGCTTTTGAAAACATGCGATCGCGATCAGACCTAAGCTTTTGAAAAACTGCGATCGCGAGCTGGCCTAAGCTTTTGAAAACCCGCAATCGCAAGCAGACAACTTTTGAATACCTACGATCACAAGCTCACCTAAACTTTTGAAACCCTGCGATCACACCCAGACCTCAACTGTAATGAACAGCTGCGATCTCCGGCTGACTTAAGCTTTTGCAAACCTGCGATCGCAAGCTTACCTAAGCTTTTAGAAATCCGGCGATCGCAAGCTTATCTAAACTTTTGAAAACCTGCGAATCAACCTAAATTTTAAAAAAAAAAAAAAAAACTGCGATAATACTAAAAATGAGTAAGCTTGCCGACCCTATGAGGTTTTCTAATGTAAATTTGTCATGCTAGCGCTTCTGGTCGAACGCAACATATGTTCAGCCCGGGACGTCAAGTCCGCCTATATTTTTCATGTTGGGTGGTGAAAGTGCCATGGACGGAATGTTCGGCGGTGCAGCTTGGTCGGATATCTATGCAAAACAGTACGGCGCACATATGCTCATTCTCGAGCATCGCTTCTACGGGGAGAGCTTGCCAGACAAGTATAAAAATGGGTAAATTCTGAAATATTGAATAACTTGGCTTCAAAATTTTGATTTTTTTTATGAAATCAAAAAATTTTAAATTTGAGAATTTTGATTCTTTTTTTCAATTAGAGACAAGTCACCGAATGCCATGAGATTCTTGACAACAGCACAAGCCGTTGAGGACTTTTCCTATTTCATAAGAACGTGGAAGAGTATCAATGGGGATTATAGCGTAAATGAAGCATTTTTTAAAGAAAATTATGATTTAAAAAATGTTTTAAAAAATGTAATTTTTAAATTTCCTGTTTGAACAAAACAGAAGAGTCCGGTAGTTGTGTTTGGCGGGTCATACTCTGGCGGTTTGGCGGCTCTGTTCCGTAGGCGCCACCCTCAAGTAGTACAAGTTGCCGTGGCGTCCTCGGCACCAATGATATTTCAGTTTCGCTTTCCGCGTATAAAATGATTTTTTTAAATCTAATAATTTTTTAAAAGTTCAAACAAATTTTTAAAAATACAACTATATGAAAAAACAATTTAGAATACGCTCGCGTGGCGTCTGCAGTAATTAAGGAAACGCAACCGGAATGCTACAAGGACATTCAAGAGGCATTCAAGTGCATGAAAAATGTTTTAGATAACAAACACTGCCCGTCCACGTCTGCTACCAAAGAAAATCTAGCACAAAAACTCAAGTAAATTTGATCTATTGAACCTTTCTACCTTAATTTGTCCATTCTGTACCCTGATCTACTCATATTGACGCTTTTACACTCATCTTCTCATATTGAGCCTATTTACCCTTATCTACCTATGTTGACCCTTTTTCCCCTCATCTACTCAAATTGACCCTATTTACCTTTATCTACTCAAATTTACCCTATTTATCCTTATCTACATATATTGACACTTTTTCACCTTATGTACTCAAATTGACCCTATTCACCCTTGTCTACTCATTTTGACCCTATTTACCCTTGTCTACTCATTTTGACCCTATTTACCCTTATCTACTCACATTGACCATTTTACCCTTATCTATTTATATTGACCCTTTTCCCCCTCATCTACTCAAGTTGACCCTATTTACCCTTATCTACTCAAATTGACCATAGATACCCCTATCTACTCAAATTGACCCTAGATACCCTTGTCTACTCATATTGACCCATTTGTCTGCCGATATTGACTCGATTGCCCACTTCTGAACGTATACGGAGCCTTATTTACCTTACCCTACACTGCTTTAACTTTATCTACACATTATGCCTAACTAACCGTAAATTGTTGTCGCTTTGCGACAACTACGGTTAGTTATGCCTAAATTAAATTTAAATATTTAAATATTTTATCTAAATTTTATACTTTTACTGATTATCCTTTCTAAATGTTAAAATTATACATTTAAAAAAATGTCTACATTTGTCTACATTCTGCTACATAGCTACAACTGCGACGACTCCTTTGACTTGACAATTCGAAGAAACCAACAAGAATTCTTCAGAAATTTGGCCTACTTTTGGACTACAAATAACCCTGCCACTCACGCACGCAAACACTGTCCGCCTTTACTGGAAGAATTCACTCAAACGCGTGATGTGATAGAAGCCTACGGAAAATTCCTAGTCTCCCAAAACGCTAGTTACGACGGTGTTTGTGGGAGTCGACGCAAAGGCCTGCGACAAAACTTGAATCGACGCAGACCCGCCTTTGGCGACGAAAGTGAAGTCGGAGATAGGTCATGGAATTGGCAGACTTGCACCGAGTACGGCGACTTCCAAATCTCGGATAACGGACCCAACAACCTGTTTGCGGGGACATGGGACGCTGACATCGATGTCAGGTCATGTCAACGCGAGTTCCCGGAGGCCAGGTAAATGTTTATTGTAACTAACCTAATCCCAACGAGAAGAAAAAAAAACCTTAACCTAATTCGAAAAGGACAACAAATACCTAACGCTATAACCAAACATTTTTCACCAGAAATCGACCTTCTTAACCTAATAATATTATTTTTTTTAAATTAGCCTAAACAATTAACTAACCGTACCTAACCTAAATATATGTCTTTTAACTTGGGCACAAATGTTTAACCTTAACCAAATCTAGTATTCAGAATTGTTTAACCTAAACCTAATCCTGAAGTAATTAACCTGTAAAAGTGTTAAAATTTCACTTATTTTCTTAACCTAATGCAAACGGTAGTAGTCACATTCATGTATTGGCATTTTATGACCTAACCCTACATTTGCAACATGTTTTGTTGAAACAATTTTACAAATTTAACGAGGTAGGAAATTCTTTGCATAATTGTTATTTGTCATTAAAATCCTAGAACCAAAATTGAAATCTTGAAATTCAGACAATTCTTAACCAAATCTTGAGCAAATTTTTCTAGCACTAACCTAACTTTGTTTACATTGCTTAAAGCTAAATGATTTACAAAACTAAATACAACCTATAAAACATAAGTAATAACCTAAAACCTACATTTTTGCAACTAGGTTTACAGAGGCGACTATTCGAGAGGGCATTAGGAGAAACAATGTTCGCTTCAACTACAAGAAGTATCAGGGTACTTGCGCCATTTTTGTTGCTGGAAACTA
>JAQFYP010002290.1:0-13070 GCA_034694865.1 Bilobella braunerae | reverse complement strand
TTCATAATCGTGTTCAGAATACTTCAATTAGTGTACAAAAAAAGTTTCATAAAATTCTGAGTCATTCCACTAAAGCATAATTTTACCGAGACTTATATTTAGTGTTAATTGTTCTCAATTTTTAATCACAATTAACTAATTGTTAACCTTGGAAACTTTAATTATTAACTTTAAAATTTGAAATTTTGAAACTTATCGTATACTATTGGCAGGGGATATTAAGTAGTAGAGAACATTATTCCAGGGGATATTGTTAGCAGGGGATATTATTCTAGGGGATATTATTAACAGGGGGTATTTTGAAGGGGATATTATTCAGGGGATATTATTACCCGCTACCGAATGTTTCTTATACCAGAATCAGCGCTTCCGGTTAGAAACACAGTTCAGGATATTTGAAGTGCAGTATTTTGACAACTACTGATCATTTGTAAATCACAATTTTAAAATTTTGAAATGTAAATTTTTCGCATCATGACGAGTTCGGCGTCAGTGTGAAAATTTTGAGAGCGTTGCATGTGGAATTACTTAAACGCAAGTTCGATAAAAGGTTCGCTTTACGATGTCAAGTTTTTAGAAATGTAAATTTTGAAATTCGTATTTTACAAATTTTGTGGGTTGCTATTGTTCTAAATAATAATCAATACCCTACAGGTGCGTTTTAGTATGAAATTTTAAATTTCTCCAGTACTTTCACCAAAATTGAAGATTTGCGTCTAAGAAGTTGCAATTTTCGGGAGAAAGTAATAGAGGATCCCTGCGTGAGGCCCTATCGGCTTGAAGAGGCGCAGTGGTGAGGCATCCAGTGGTGCTTGCACGTTGAAAATATGCTAAATTCGAGGCGGTGCACGACTCCTCATCTAACGGAAATTAGCAGAACTCAAGAATGCGTTCTAGCGAAGAGAAGATCCAGCGTTGTGCCTTGTTTTTTTTTAATTAAAAAATCCTGTGTAGATAAAAAACAATTGGAACAGTACATTCTAGAATGATTTTTTCCAAGGCTCAATTAAAACCTTGAAAACCCGTAGGGAACTAATGACAATAATTTTGAAAAAAAAGTTATAAGAAATATGATAAAATATGAAAAAGAAATATATTTTTGTAACTTTCCACGTTCATTTTTTTTAAAGAATATGTTTAGCATGAAACCCACACGATGAAAAACTTGGATCTAATGTTGGAGAAAAGGAATAATGATAGGTAATATTTTCAGAATTATGCTTTAAAGATTAGAATTAGAATTTTTTTAACGCAAGTAGCTAGATAAAATTTTTAAAATATTGAATTTCTATTTCTCACCCTCGACTAATTTACATCTGGAAAAAAATGGATTAAATTTTTTTAAATTTTTCGATCAAGGCATCTCCAAATGAGTTTTTTATTTTTTTATTATTTTATTTCTGTCTGATTTTGACTTAAATAGGTCGTAATTTTAATGTTCTAAAGTGAAAATGTTTTTTTTTCGTCTTAGATTTTTAATGCATTTCAACTTTTGCTTTATATGTTAAAAGCGTAAGGCTTAATGTTAGCTCCTATCGTGGGTGCGTGCGTGACAAAGCGGTGGAGGAAGATCTCACAAAGCACATTTGTACCTCATACCCTTATGGGCTATTTGTTTTTTTACAGAATGAAACGAACTTCTTTATAATTAAAAATTAATTAAATTAAAGACCAGCCAAACAAGACCGTCCAAAATAAATCAAAATGAGTTGTTTTGCCTAATTTAATAGAAAGCAAAAATTGATCTAAAAAGTTAAAATAATTTAAAAGTATAAAATTAGTAGATGTTAGTAACATTTGCGCACAAGGATTTGCGATTTCTTTTCATTGTTTTCCGCCTTTAGCACTTAAAAATAAAATATCCGGTTTTTTTTTTTTGCTTGAAGCCACTTACAAAAATTTCTAACAAAATGTCTGCAAACGCCATCAGAGAAGATCTTTCTCTGCAAACTTGTTTCTAATCATTTTTCTAAATTGGATTCTAGAAATGATTCCTTTTTATGATTTTCAGAAACAACTGTTCTCGTATGTTTTAATTTTATAAGCTTATTTCTAACTAAGACTACAGCAATAATCTACACTAAAAACTATCAAAATTTGTCACATGTTAAAATTAACACAATATAAAGCTGAAACTTATTTAAGCATTTTTAGATCAACATACCTAGCGCTGAATTTGAAATTGAGCGACAGCGCGTCTCTTCAAAATCATGGAAAAGTATTCAGAAGTGGATTCAAAGGATATTTAGTTTTACGATTCTCACAGATGAGCAGTTGTAAATATGTTAAGTAAGTCGTCGCGAGTGGGAAATTGAGTACCCTTTAGAAGGACACTTAGCATTTCGGTTTCTAAGGGCTTTGAGTGTGTGGTAGATGATAATGGAATTGGTCCCTTAGGATCTACGTGGACAATGGACCACTCTGATTTAGATAATGGAGCAGTTTCATATTTTTATAGATTTTTTTTAATTTGGTCATATCAGCCTTGACTGGCCAAGAGCATTTATTCGATCTACTGTTTTCTAGCACAACAGGTTAGGTTAAAATCCAGTCATTATTTATTTCATTAAATGTATCGGAATTTCGAAATTTATTAAAGTTGTCCTTATCCAGCATTAGCAAGTACAAATACTTTTTTTTTATAACAGAATCATGTCCCTCAAAATTTTAAATGTTAACCCCCAAAAATGCTAGATTTGTGTTTTAAAGTTCCCTCAAAATGACAGACTTAACCTATAAAGGCATGCTGCCCATCTCTGACCTAACCCAACTTATTTTTCCATCCGCAATTTGAAAATTTCTCCTGAACGGTGCTTATTTTTGAAATTTTGTTCAATTTCTCGTTAAGTGTTTTTATGGCCCAAGATTGTGGAAGGTTAGCTAAAGGCATGGGGACAGTATTGCATTTAATGAATGTTATTTTATTGGTACTTATTTAGGACAAGATCATTTTATCTAACGCTCAATATATTGAAGAGAAAGCAAAAAGTCATTAAAATGTAGGTAAAAATGAACAAAGCAATTTCTGAAAAATTGATACAACTTGCGCTGTGTAATTTGCGGATGCATAAAAAGCGCGGTACTACTGGATGTGAAATCCCATTAATTATTAATTAACTTAAATAATTCATTTTGATTTATGTTTTCTAAATTAAAAAAAATATTTTTGTTTATTGTTTATTTGATGAAATTAAGCAATTTTTTGAGCAATCGAATTAAAAATTGAAGAAAAAACGCAAAACATCGTGACCCGGATTCTTTTTTTTTTTTGGAAGAGCGGCATGTCACAGTTACACAGTTACGGTCTGTGTAACGTTGCAAGAAAAATAATACAATGAAGGGATTTGGTCTACCTCTGCTTTGCCATGAGATTATGTTTATTACATGATTAAATCTTGCCAAAATAGTTTTTTGCTATTTTAATCCACTCCAATGCACTTAAATCGTAGAGGATTTTTGAAGATGATTGGTAAGTTAATTAAGAGTTAAAAGTGAAGTTGATTAATTTTCGAATTAAACAATTATTTCACATGTAGAATTTTAGGTAGAACTAACTTTTCCTTTGAGAAAGTAGCACTGTTTCTTGCCTACTATACCTTTAGTGGATTGGAACAGTTCACCGTTCACCTCGGTTCTGAAAATACAAACATATTTTGGTTAAAATCTAATATTTTTACGGCTTACATACTGTGAAGGTCCTTTTTGGAAAACGTGAAAATAAGCTTTTTTGCTAAACATTGATTCGAAATTTGAAACTTTGGTACAAAAATGGTTCATATAAACACAAACATAAACCGAACGGAAAGCACTATGAACGCCAAATCTGACGTAAATCAAAATCAAATCATGTTCATGATTTTTGTTTGCATATCAAATTACGCAAATCGTAATCAGGATCACAATTAGAACAAATGATTTTAGGTTCACAATAGATGCTGTCAAATGCACTCTAAAATTACACTTACAATTACAATTACAATTCTAAAATTGAATTAATTTGGCATGTGGCGGTATTTTTAAATCTGCTACATAAAATTTTTGCTTCAAAAAGAGATTAGCATTTAATTAACGTTGGAATTGTTGAAAACAGTTTTTGCTTTAAACTAAGTACTCCGAAATACTAATTCCAAATTTTAAAACAAAAAGATTCAAATTTGCTTCTAATTTGACGATTTGAATTATTCACTTTTTCAACACTACATCTACTCTCATTTGCATAGAATCATTTTACATTTTGCATAATTCCAAGACATCTTCATAACGTAAATTTGTGCAAATTTTTATTTGGTATTTCAAGTTTTTTTTTAATTTCAGCGTGAATGTTATATTTTGTAATCTGATTTTGAACTGCTTGAACAACCTGCTTGAACGTTTGGTTGCGACGCCATTTGAAACCATTTATTCGTATTATTGCCAAATTTTATTCTCCATAGGTTCATAGCCTATAACTGTGAACGAAAAAGCCGTTGTGTTTGGAAATAGCTTAGAAAACCAAAAGTTATTTTGAGATATCATGAAAAAAAGAAAGTATCTTTTGGAGTAGGTGATAGAAAGTCTAAATACGCAATTAGACTTCTGCTGCAGCCCTACCTTTCTCCGTTGGAAATTTAGTTGGAGAGAAAGGCATACGCAGGACGAACGACATAAAGGCAAAATCTCTTTCTCTAACCTACGCTTTCACTGAAAAAGAGCCAGAGAAAGCAACAGAGAAAATCTGTCAATTTCATTGACAGATTATTTTTCCTTCTAAAAGCCCAACTTCATCCCTCTAGTTCGCTATGGTCGGTTTCTTTTTTTGTTCTAAAATCTCCACAACTCCGTTTTTATCAAAATTAGCATCTTGTTTTCCTCTCCGACAGCAAACCAAAAAAAGGTTGCTTATTGTTTATTTATTGTTTGCAAAGTGTACAATTTAACAAATTCTCAAGGATTCATTTGATTGCTCTTCATTTACTCTCAACCTTAAGTTACAAAATTGGATAGCGAGAAACTTGTTTTTGTTACAATGCAGTGGCATCAGGGTGTTTGAAAAATAATATATATATATATCATATATATATATATAAATATATATCAGTAACAGCTGTCTTTTCACTTTTTAAAAACTGTTATTTAACGGTAAATATTTGCGCTGTTAAATAGCGTAAGTTGTCACTGCACCTATTTGATCATTTTAGACGCCCATTTTGGAAAAGGAATACTCAAAATTGGTTTACTTTCTCGTCTTTAGAACAAAAAAAAACTTTCACCTTCATTAATTAAACATTTACAGGTCTATGAAGTTCTAATTCTCAAACCAATAGAATAAACTAAAAATATTTTTTTTTGACTAAATGTCGTTTTTGGAAAAGTTTTTAACACACCGCTTTTTTTCTATGGCACGTTTAGTTCGGTTATTCACATCATTTAGAAACTGATAGATTAGAAAATTCCGAAACAGATATTAAATCTAGTGAAAGAGAATTAGTAGAATTTGACTCATTTTGAAGTTGATAAATAGCTCATGAGGTTTACACCACGTGATCTGTGGTCGGATTTTGAAACGCACAGGAGCATCAGTTAAAAGTACAAATTGCAAATGGAAGGATTTGTTTTGGGATCCTAGAATGATAATTCGAGTATCTTAGAGAAAGCACAAAATTTACTGATTTCAATTTGAAATTAAATTGAACGTCTTCGACACTCAATTTTTTTTCAATTTATTAATAATTTCAAGCGATAATTTGGATATTCTGAACCTAGTACATTTTAACCTTTTTAACATTTAACAGTTTTGTAAATTCCAAAAGAAGTTTGGATCGATGCATTTAAAAATTTTCGAGGTCAAGATCATTTAAATTCAATCTAAGCGGAATTGAATTGTTTAGACAAAAAAGTGATAGAGATGACAAACAACTTGAAAATTTTACAACGTTGCAACTAACGTTGCTTAGTGGCAAAAACATTGAAAAAGAATTGTTCAAAATTGTTCAAAGTTCAAAAAGTTATTTTGTTTTTTAAAACACAAACCTCCAACGACTTTTCACTCGTTCTGGAGAAATCCTTATTTTGAACCATTTCATATAAAAAAGTTTTCTATTCGTCACTTTTTTTTTGGAGAAAGTAATTATTCTTATCCGTTCAATAAAAAGCAGGCGAAATAGTGAAAGTGGTCTTTACAATACCCTTCTTAGCCGATGAAAATACTTTTCATCAAATTAAAGAGCCTTTTATCTTTTGCGTTCTGATTCTAAGAGTAGAAAACAGGAAAAGTTGAAAAGTGAAAGTCTAATGTTTTAAGCTTCAAAAGAAAAGTATGAGAAGGGAGAAACGTGTGTTTTGGGAGATGTAGGAAAAAGGAAAGTTTTGCATTTTCTGAAATATTTTTTGGTCAAGTTTGGCGAAAGCGCCATTTCAGCTTGTTTTAGTTGTTTTCTAATAACGCAACAAAATTGCCTGACAGTGAGTTTGTGAAGTTGCGCGATGAAAGTTGTAACGGTGAAACGGAGGCACTTTCTCCTTGTTTGTGAATTATGTGCATAAACTTTGTCGACTTTCTTGTTCATTCTCCAATTATTAGGTGACAAAACGTTGGGTGAATAATTCATGGCCCAAACAAGGCTGCCATCTCCCATGTAGAGGCTAACACGCCTTTCGCACTTTCAACTTTCACCAATTTTCTAAATTTAGTATAGCATCGCACCAACTTCCAGAATAGAAATTATTCTCTTACAAAAACTCACAACAGTTTAATCAAAGGCTAAAAGGCTGGTCAATCGACAACAAAGTGAGGTGAAAGTACCAAAAACAAGTTTTTTCGTGTAGAAAAAGAAAAACCAAGCGTTTTTTTTTAAAAAAAACATTGATTTCATCACTTTGCTCATAAATATTTTGACTAAACTTTCCTCTCAATTCCGTTAAAAAATTCAATACCAATTGTTAAGCCCCATAAGAAACTCAAATAACTCATTTTTGATAATAAAACCGCCCGGGAATTGTTAAATTTAAAATAAAAAATTTGAACTCTTTCAGAATTTCTTAACGAACTTAGATCTGTTCAGCACAAAAATTCTGCCTACTCTGACTTACATATTGAACTCGTTGCATTCGCATGATACTTACCGAAAATAATTTTCGGAGTTAATTTAATTAATTAGTTTTGGAATCTTTTCTAAAATTAAAAGAAAAATAAACCATTTTGAGAATAAAAAGGAGAAACTGGCGAAAGCGCCATTTCTAACTGTTTTAGTTGTTTTCTAAAAGCGCAAAAAATTTGCTTGACAGTAAGTTTGTGAAGCTGTGCGATGAATGATGTAGCGGTGAAGCGGAAGCACTTTCTTCTTGCTTGGGAAATTCTGTACATAAATGTTAGTCGACTTCTTGCTCATTCTCCAATTATTAGGTGACATAACGTTGGGTGAATAATTCATAGCCCAAACAAGGCTGCCATCTCCCATTTAGAGGCCAACGCACCTTTCGCAATGCTTTCACTTTCAACTTTCACCCGTTTTTTTAAATTTATATCAGCATCGCACCAGCTTCCACAATAGGAATTATTCTCTTACAAACGTCACTAAAGTTTAGTAAAAGTCCAAAAAGCCTGTCATTCGACAACAGAGTAAGGTGGAAGTACCAAAAACAAATTGTTTTGTGTAAAAAAAAAACAAGCGTTTCTTTGAAAAACATTGCTTTCATCACTTTGCATTCTCAATTCCGTTAAAAAAATTCCATACTAATTGTTATAAAGAAGCCCCATAAGAAAATCAGATATGTTTTCGCCACTATTATTAAAAAAATCGTATGTAGAACTTCGATTTAAAAAAATCGATTTTTTCAAAATAATTAATAATTCATAATAATTTTTGCGCTAATTTTACATCAACAAGATTTACGATAGGTGAGTTAGCTTGTGACCTTACTTTAAAATCTACTTGAAATCACATGAAACGTAACGGAAAGTTATGACATTGATGAAATTGACATCACTGACAATTGAAAACAGCTGAATTGAACAATTGAATTTGAAAATTGTTATCACTTTTCCGCTAACAAATATTTAACTCTTTTCAAAGACTGACTAATTAAAAAAAACGGTATTTCAATAAGTAATAAAAAAATTTGCAGGTTGTCATTTTGCATTTATTTCATGTTTCTGGTGCGGTGATTTCGAATAAAAAACAATTCAGAAATTTTGATTGATGAGATTGAGCACAAAAAACAACTTCTAACTTTATCTAATTTGACTTTAAAAAATTAGGACTAGGTTGCCATTTTTGGTGTACGGAGAAATTGACCCTACTAAATATTTCATGGCATCCAATTTCGATAATGCATAGGAAAATTTTCGACATTTCGAAAGAAAGATGGATGATATAATGCAGCATCTGCACTAGATTTGACGTACGCTTGTTCAAGCTCATACATAGTGTAGAGCAGCGTAATTCTTTTTGTCGAGTATGCACGTAGAAGTAGAGGAGCTAAAGGAAAATTTTCAAAAACTTACCTTAAAAGCTCTTGTGTACAATTCTTTTGAAGTCTGACCGGGCATCCTATGTATTTCTTTAATAGTATTCTGAGGACTTGGTGCGGGAATGCCAGAAAAAAAGAAGGCCACCAGTGGGACTCGAACCTCACTTACTTTATAACTTAAGAACGTGCAATGCAGCATACAATTTCAATTAGCTACGTTACAGAACATTTTTTTTATTAGAAGTCGTCAGAATGCCAAATGATATTCACAGGGCTTAGCACAAATTTTAAGCAGAAGCAACCGAACAAAACAAACGGCCCCCTTTACAGAATTGCAAAATAACGTCTGAGCAAAAAAAGTTCCTAGCAAATACTAAGAATATAATACAATAATTCCTTCAACATTGTAAGAAATAATCAGGTAAAGTTTGTCTACCCTCATGCTGCCGTCGAAAGCAAAGAAATGTACTAGGATAAAAATTTACAAAACGTGTGTAAAATACTAAAGGCTCTTAAAATAGTGAACATAATAATACTAAAGCATAACGCTAAGATATACCATAAAAGAAAAGAAAAATAAGCGAATTTAAGTCTTCAGGGTTTGGTTTTTATTCACCTTAATCTATTTTATAAGTTGTGAACTACATCTTTAGACGCTATTGTCGTCGAACTACCAACAACTCCAACTGACATAGTTGGTTACGTGGGTTATATAAGAATAAAATATTCTTTTGCAAAGTAAATAAAACACAATTTGAGCTCTAAAATCTAATAGTTTATACTACATCAAAGTTACGCAACTTGAGCACAAACAACAACAAAATCTGTAAAGATTATTCAAATAGGATAGTTGTACTTCTTGTTAGTTGTAAAGATTAACAATAGGCTCCAACATGGCATGTTGCAAGCTTTGATTTTTTAATAAGCGCAAATTACTGTTCAAACAGCGATTTCAAATCTGTTGTAAATGTCGCAAAGACAAAAGTTAAGACACTTCCCCCAACACGCCTTGCAAATAAATCTTAAGTTTTAGACCAGTAAATGAATAAAACAAAACCACTTTCCAGCGTTTTATTTTTTTACTTGTTGAACACTGAGAAATCAACTCACTTGAATCGGGGGAAGCATCTCATTAATTTTCTTCACTAATAATTCTTATTTAATAAAACCACATTTTAAGAAGCGGAATTCAGCGAGTTAAAGAGTAAGCTTTTATAAAACATGTTTTTGCAGCTCACGCAAGTGTTATAAGACACGCATTTATGAAAAAAAAATTGTTTTGGTGTACAATTTAAGCTACAATAAACTATACAGCGAACAGTGTAAAACACATAAAACAAGGCATGTCGTGTTGTAAAATTTTTTTCGAATTTTAATGACATGAAATGAAACAATGCATTCACAATTGCATGTAGAAATATTATAAATTAATTAAGAACTTCAGTAGAATTGACGTAGACTTTTTGGCGGGAAAACTTGAATGGCATTTGCCTACCCCTTTTCTACAAGAAGTTTCTCCAGTGCGACATAAGTTTCGAAGTAACAAAATTCTCCAGAAAATCTGCAATTCCAGTGGAAATATGACCTGGAGAATTTTTTGGAATTGTCCAAAAGCTAACGATCCCCATAAAAGGCGTCAATACCACCACACCAGAACCAAAACCCTATACAATTTGCCGAGATATTAAGCATTTTATGACCTAATTTTCAGAAGCTGGATTTTCAGCGAGTTTTAGTGTTGCGAACCTTCTAACAGTCGACAGTGTAGTAATTTATGGTAATTTGGTTAGTTTTTTTTTAAGAGTAAATAAAATTAGTAAAAAGGAAAACACAAAAAGTGTACAACAATGTAGGTTTCTGGTAAATTTTTGAAGTTTAGCTTTAGCGAAGTAGCCTTCTGGCCAAAAGTTTCAGTTTTTTTTTTAAATATGAAAGTGAACCCTTGTCATTTAGGTTTGGGCGACGTTAAAGACGGATTTCTTGTCTATAGAACTTAATGGATGTTATTCTCTGTTATGTATTCTCTCTATTTACAAAAATGCAGCGCTTGCTTAGAAATTATTGTAACCTATTCGCGCACCGTTGAACAGCAGCGATTTCCCACATACTCACTGTAAACTGAATTAATCCCAGATCATTCTCCCTTGTTTTAAATTTTTTCCATCTCGTCACTTAAAGTTTAATTTTGTAACACTGTCATTTTTATTAATGTTGAAAATTATAGATGAACACAACAAGTTTTTGATTCGTTGTCAATATTCTTGATTGCTTGAAGCCACTTGCAGCAATTTCTAACAAAATGCACACTAAAACCCAATTCCCAGATACGTGGGTGTTTTTTCCCTGTGGTATTTTGTAACATTGCCTTTTAAATTCTACAGATTCTGCACATTTGATGTTTTACATTGGATAATTTTATTATTGGTTTTTTTTTTAATTTTGCTCACTTTCTTTTGCTTTTGCTTTTTTGTTATCTTCGGTTCAGATAAAAAAAAACTAAAAGCAAAAAAAAAACGTCCTTGGATATGAAGGTCTAGAAGATTGTTATAAAAAAGAGGCTGAGTTAACACCAAAAATGCCTGGGAGAGCCCCTTGTCACGCACTTACAATAACAGCCTTCCGTTTTTAATATATATTGGATTATCCTAATTTTGCTATGCTTTTCTGTAGGGCTTTTGTTGAGACTTGCAAATTTAGAAGCTTATTGATAGCTGTTGAGGCTTAGGTTAAAGCAGGCGGGTTGCGGCTAGATTTTGGGGCTCAGAGGAGCATAAGTTAAAGTTGAAATACAAATGGAAGCTTCACTTTCTCCAGAAGCTGCCTCCAGGAGTCGGTTGCTGGAGAAAGCTGGAGTTAGGAGGCAAGATGAATCACTGCGAAATCCTTTATTCTAAGCTCAAAAATCCAATGGCGCGACCACGGAGGCAGACACCCAAAATACGTTTTGTTTGTGAAGCAAGAATAAGAAAGCACGCACTAAATCTTTGAGAGCTTAATTCATTGGCCTAAAATCAATTAAAAGTAGCATTAAATTAGTTGCTTTTTTCTACAAAAGTGTTTCTAACATGACATGAAACATAACAATGAAACATTGCGACAGCAACTTTTGGTTTTGAAAAATGAATTGTGAAACGCTGTTAAATCAGCGATTTCAAAACTGTCCTAAATGTCCTCAAATGATGCATCAAAAAAATGTGAGAGGCTTCCTCTAACACAACACCCTGCAAATAAATCTTAAGCTTTAGAGCGCTAAACGAATAAATCAAGACATGCGCTTTTAGATATGTTTTTACTCATTAAAGATCAACTTTATTCAACTGTCACTTGACACTTGAACCGGAGAAAGTACCCCATTAACTTTCTCCAATAATACATTTTAGCAAGACGCGTAATTAAGCAAGTTAAACTGTAAATTACAGCTTTCATAAAAAAAACATGTTTTTGCAGCTCACACTACCCCTTGACTCCAGAAGTTCTTCCAGTGCGACATACGTGTTGAAGTAACAAAATTTTCTAGAAAATTCGTAATTCCAATTGACAAAAACCTAGAGAATTACTTGGAAATGACCAAAGGTTAACAAACTCCATAAAAAGCTTCAATGCCACCACAACATAATCCTATCCAATTTACAGCCTTTTATGACCTATTTTCACTGAGCCGCATTTCCAACGATTTTCAGCGTAACACGGTCTTATATTCAGCGTAGAAACGCCATGTATTTACTATCACAAAGAGGCGAGACGGTTTTGAAAATGTAACATTAGGATAATTCAGTTAGTTTGTTTTAATGAGTAAATAAGATGAGTCAAAACACGAATTTACGCACTGGGGAAAGGTGCTATCACAATAAGCGTAAAAACAAAGTACTATTTTTGGTGAAAGTTTTAGGTTACTAGTAAATTTGTTAGGTTTACGTTAAGCATAGTAGGCTTGTGGAGAAAGTTCCAGAGTCATTTTTCTTTCTTTGAAGAATGAAAATGAGCCCATGTAATTTAGGCTGTTGCGGCGATAAAGATGACGTATTTATTGGATCTTAGGTTAGGTTAGGTTGACAATCGAACATTGTCTATCCATTATTTCTTGAGCATAGTGCGCCGCTGAGAGCATTCGGCATTGAATTGTTGCGGCACATTTTGTTGATTAGTTAAAAACCATTTTCTCAGTCAGGTTTCTAAAAATTTGCACAGCTTCTACAGTGTGAAAAAAATTATTAAATGTATCAAATCATTGCTTTAATTATTTTGCTCATAAAAGCTTTTGTTAAATTTTGTTTGTTTGTATTTTAAAATTAATGTTTGCCAAAAATCTTACTTAAAGGTTTGCTGTAGCTGAATTGGAAGCAGGTCATTAAAGAGAAAACCAAAACGGAGAAATCCAAACCCGAAAAACCCAAAACCGAGGGTTTTATCTTTATTGATATGGAACCGCTGATTTAGCTTTCCAACTGGCTTGACCTCTTCTTGAAATTACATGAAACGTAACGGCAAGTGATGACAGTGATGAGATTGACGTCACTAACAGTAGTGAGTAGGGACGTGGTTTCCCCCCGAAATCTCTGGGTTAAACCGATATGAGAAAAAACCCCTTTTTTCCACCCACCCTACATGAAAATTTTTGGTCC
>JAQFYP010002289.1:0-13070 GCA_034694865.1 Bilobella braunerae | reverse complement strand
TCATTTAGGTTCCCCCAGTCCCCCTAGTCCCTTCCGGTTCGTGACCCTTGACCCCTGCCCTTCACATCTTCCATTAAAATACAGTGTTCTGCGCTGAACAGGGCACAGGGATTTTCGAGGATACGACTAGTGGCGCAGACTTTGTGATTTGCTACTTTGGTGTCGCAGTTCCTGGAAATTTCGGGGCAAGATGCGACTTTCCAGAATTTTTAATTACTGGAGGATGCCCTCCAGAGAAAATCTACGTTAGGACAAAACGGAACAGCACGTGACCCTTCGCCGGAATGTGCCCAGGGGGCCCTTATCTGAAATGACCCTCATTCCTGAGAAAAGAATAACGTGACATTGACCCTTGTCATGGACAAGTACCCACTTGACCTCGACCTCCTCCTGGACACATCTGCGTCCATGAGTGACGACAAGAACAGCATCGTGTCACACAGCAGACAACTCATGTCAACTCTGGCAGAACTCACTGATGACTATACGCTCGGTTTTGTGGCATATTTAGACAAATGTGAGTGAGTTTAGAATATGTTCTAGATTTTTTAGAGCATCCGGATTTTGAAAAATGTGTATTTTTACCAGTTTTTAAAAAATCTATCTTTCTATTACCAATTTTTGAAAAATCAATCTTTGTATTACCAATTTTTGAAAAATCAATCTTCAACCACTTGTTGGAAAATCTTTCTTTTTAACAATTTTTGAAAAATATTTTTTTTAATCAATCTTTGAATTTTTTCGTTTCTTTATCTAATCTTTACCTAAACTGCTGATTGTTCGTAGCGGATACAACTAACGAAATATACTACCTCTCAAGCACGATACGTCATCATTTGCGTCAGTTTTGAAATCTGTCGCAATACAATTCGGCTGAGACGAGCCGGAGGACCGCAATTCGCACGTCAGCGATTGGCTGGAGAGTGTCTGCGCGAAAAATTGTGATGCTCATGACTGACGCAACGTTTCACTGGGACAGTTACACGCCGGTGAGCAAAATAGTTGTACAACTAATTATGTACCGTGAATTTTGAAATAAAGGTATCGAATGCAAAAATACGGAAACGGTTTCTTGCACCGGATTGGCCGTTGGCACCGCCGTGAATTTCACGATTGAAGTCGGCTTGAACGCATGTCCGTCCGATCCAGCGCTGAAAAGCGAAGCGTTTGTTATCAAATCGCTTGGAGTTCCGCAGGGTTTTGTACAACTACCTCTCCAGTCTGTCTGTGCTCCATTTTGAAAATTTAAAAATCCTATTTAAACATGTTCAAACAAACATTATGCTCCATTTTTTAGTATAGTTGAAAAAGAAGCGTTTCAACGCCTTACAATGTAATTTTGGTTTCGAAGTAGTTAAAAATTGTTTGAAGTTGGCTTAGGTCGAATTTCTCCTGATGTCCTAAAAAGTACTTCAATAATAAAAACATTAATAAAATAATTTAGTCCATTTACAGAATTGAGGTTTCTTTTATTAGATAAACAAAATGCAGCGCATCTCAATCGTTGATTGAGTACTGTAGGACAATAGTTAAAGTAATCAAATAATTTATGAAACTCACGGTACATTTTGAAACATTGAAAAAGGCCGTGCCAATACGACGACGTCAGAGATCGATAATTCAGGGAAAAAACGTGACATTTGCAATTTGAAAATCATAAAAAAAATTGTAGTTTTGTTTCGGAAGTCGAAATCATGCACAAATTTTTTAGAGTCCTGCTCATCTGCGTCGGATCAGCGGCGGTGATCAGTAGCGCTGAAATCCAAAACGCTGGAACTAATGCAACTACAGCCGTGAAATTGCTTCCAGCGATTCAAAGTTCCGATTCCAATGCTTCACAAACGGCTTCTGAAAACTCTACCACGCCAAAAACGGCTCAAAATATTGCGCCGCCTCAAAGTACCGCCATCGAAAAAGGACCACAAAAGCCACCTCCCACCCACCTTCGGTTTCAAGGTGGAAATCAAGTTCTTTTTTAAATTCAAATTAAAAAAAAAGAGTAAACAAAGCCAGAAGCTTTTCTAAAATTTTAAAACAGATGACTGGTCAACGGCGTATCCAAAGTGCTCTGCAACGCACGGTTTTTCGTCCCCAATTGAAATCGTCACGAAGAAGGCCGTTCACGTCGAAAAGCGCCTGCGCACACTCATGCTCTACTCGTACGAACCAATCAAACACTACTACTTCCAGACGTGCTACAATGACACCGAGAACAACATTGTCATGAGTGCACGTAAGGTCAAGGGGTCAATGACCTATGAAATTAAGGGTCAATGACACTGATAAGCTACCGGTTTTCTTTCCAGTCACTATTACACTGCCCGACAGCGTCCTAAACAAACCCAACAAACATTGAATCGGCATTCCTCATACCTGCATTTTTAAACAAATTGACAATGTTCTCAACCGATTATTGTACATATGTTGTTCACATATGTACACATGCTACAACATGGTAAACTAGGGCGTTACATACCGTGAACATTTCGCATGATTATCAAACGAAGCATTTAAAAAACAATTAAAACAACTTTTAAGAATGTTCTTTGAATCAAGGAAGTGTGAAGATTCGTGATCTTGTGAAATCACGACAGATCATTAGAATTTGAAACATTTGTTTAATGCTTAAATTGCGTATCCTATTACAATAACAGTGAGAACAGCCCCAGGCAGCTTGTTAGACACACTGTTCAAACGAGCATTGTGATTTAGAAATAACAGTTTGTTCAAATAACTTTAATATTGTGTTTAAAAACA
The DNA here is from genome assembly GCA_034694865.1 of Bilobella braunerae. NCBI lineage: Eukaryota > Metazoa > Arthropoda > Collembola > Poduromorpha > Neanuridae > Bilobella > Bilobella braunerae. The sequence goes on along the minus strand of JAQFYP010002289.1, from coordinate 10,313 downwards.
TTAAAACACTGAAATTCAATTTTGATTTTTTGTTTTTCAAAATTGGACAGCTTTTGCAATTTGAAGCCGTTCGAAAAACTTTCGTAAAAACGACAAACTGAAATCAATCGATGCAGATTCGCTTTCTTCAGCTTCTGTGTTGTTAGAGGATGATTACAAAACAAAATTCTGCCAATCTTGAACGATTTTTATTTAAAATCGTTAATTACAAAAAAAAATGTTTTCATGACACGATGGAGCCACTGTTCAAACAGACTATTTAGGACAACGCTTAGTTCAAACAAGTTTGAGAATTTCGTGTTACTAGAATTTCAAGCACTAAATGCCTCACTTCACTTCACTTCATCTTACAAAGGCTGTTCAAAAAATATAGTAAATATAACTTAAAAAAATGTTACGGATGCCTTCACATCACTGAGAATTCTTAACTCTGATTTTTAATTGAGATTTAAAAAAACTCGTTAACAAATGCCCCTTATTTAAATAAATTAAAATTCATTTTACTTAAACCTCTTTTTTTTACTTTTGTTTTACTTTGCTTTTTGGAGTTTCTATCCATATCACTACCTAACCACTGTTTTACAAATTTGAAAACATGATTTTAGAAATCATAAAATTTTATTTTAAAAATAGTTAAAGGCTAAATTTTCCATGAGGGCGTGGCCTGCACTTTGACGATTCACTTTCTATTCAAATACATCGCATACTCCTCCAGCATCTAATGCGTCTGAACAAAAATTGAAAATTCCCACTATTAAAAACATTTGTAAAGGACACTTTTTTTCTGTGGTACCCAATGACCCCCTGACCTCAAAACGACCTTACAAGGTCAAACTCTGGTTTTATACTAAACAAAAAGTTTTGAATTTATCAAATGTGATGCATGATCATTCTGAGCAGAGTAATCGTGCATTTCATGTTCGATGAATTGTTTAACTAATATATACATTCGCTATTGTCCACACTTTATTCTTTTTAATTTTTTTTACTAATGGTTGCGAAAAGTGATGTGAGACATGGATTTTGCGGTAATGAGAAGTTTCCTGATAATGTAGAGGGATTGTAGAACAGAATAATTTCATTTCAAAGGTCAAATATGATAGTTGGAAAAAAGCAGAAGTGTAAAATTCAATACTTAAGCAAAAGTTTAAGACTAGCAAAACTAACCCGTAATAAGACAGGAGCATTCCTAGAACTTAAAAGTAAAATCCTGTCCTAGGTCGGGTTAATTTACCTAAGTTACTATAATATAATTCAACTTTAGTTTTCATTACCGTAGGTTGCAAACCAATTTGAATTTTTGTTTTCCTAAAATTGTCCAAAAAACTTTGCTTTTAGACAACACATTGCCGTCAACTCGAATCGGGCAACACGACCTTTTTTCTTTGTTACAGAAAATTTCAGGTACTCAGGTAGTTTTTAACCCTTTGTTCAAATCTTAGAACAACTTTTTTTAAATAGCACACAAACAAGGCTTTCTGACCGTCTGGGGAGGATAGTGCAGTGAAAGCTTAGTGTTAAAATATTTAGCATGTCATTTCCAGATAGGAAAGTGTTTAGTTGTACTCTTTGCTCCAATCAGTATACTCTCAAAAGTCTACTCTCGATACTCATTTCAGCTTATACACAACACAAGGAAAAGTTTTCATAAGTGCAATAGTTGTTCTTGGGAGTTCGCAAGTCTGGTTAAGCTTAAGCAGAACAGAGTCATGCACACCAACGACAGTACCTACACTTGCCAGTTATGTGGACTTGCTAAAACACGTCAGTTACACTTGGAAATACACATTCGTTGGCACACGGGAGAGAAACCCTACGATTGTACTTCTTGTGCAAAATCGTTTGCTGCAAAGTCACGTCTCGTGCAGCACGAGAGGCGGCACAGCGGAGCAGAGTGGTACAAATGCGATATTTGCAGCTACTCGACACAATTTAGCTCAAATTTGAGGCGACATTTGCTAACTCACACAAACGAGACACCGTACAAATGTGAGTTTCCAAATTGTTCAAAACAGTTTAAATCGAGTTTGATGCTTCGCCTACACAAGGAAATCCATTCGAACGAACGAAAATTTCCATGCAAGTTGTGCTCTGCTAGGTTCAAGTCAAGTTCTGCTTTAAGCCTGCACAAGAGGAGTATCCATTTACCAAAACGGGCAAAGTGTGAAATTTGCGGGAGGCTATTTGGATACCGAGGCAACTTGTTGAGACACGTTGCCTCTCATGCAGGAGAAAAACGTTTTGCATGCCTAATGTGTCCAAAAAAAATACGCCGCAGCTACAAATTTGAAATTGCACATGAGGGTTCATGTCCAATGACAAGAAAGCAGATTTTATTGCTATAAATATTGTACAAATATTCAAATATATATAAATATATACAAAAATTGTATACTACTATTCTATACTTTATATTTTTTTTTTCAAACATATTGGTTCAAAATAGGGGTCATGATGCTCTTACTTACCCATCTTGGTGAGATTGTTATAAATTACATAATGTATTAGTACTTGATAAATAGGCCCATCCAGGGACAGGAGGATTTTTCTTTTATTACATAATCCTGTAATCCATTTATCCTGTAATAAACGGCTGGTTTGGTTAGTCTAAACTACATAAATATTTTACGTTTTTCTAAAACTAACCTAGAATCATCCAAAACACAACCGACAAAATTATGTTGCATTACAAGAGCACACATAAAAAGCTTGATATAAGCACTTTGCTAGAAATGCGTATTCAAAGACACAAAATAAATTTATCCCAAGAGAAACATGATTTGTAAATTAATTATAACATTATATTGTAATGCTGTAGGTCTCTGATTCTCCTGAACATTTACTAAATGCTGTATTTCATTATTTTCATAATATTGTTTTTTGTTTACATAATATATTTAAGAACATTATTTTTATTGTGTTGAAGTATACGTAGTGCGGCTTACAGGGGAAATTATCCGATTATCCAAGCCATGAAGGCACAGGTCCGCCAGAAGACCCCTAGGCCAAATTTGTAACTGCTAAGTTAACTGCTGTTGCAGTTAACTTAAGTGTTTCGATTAGAAAGGGGCATGTTTCGTTTCGAGAATCATAGCGAAGCCCGTTTTCGTTTCGTTTCCAATTCCTTTTGAAACGAACCATTTCTGTTTCGAAGGAACGGGGAAGCGGTAAGGAAAATTTTCTCCAAAATTAGAGAGGAAAAGCGGCGGAAAATTATTAAATTCACAGCAAGCTATTGCTGAACTTACTTCTCACGTACTTCTTACTTCTTCTTGCTTCAGAAATTAATTCTTCTAGTTCTTTATTTTTATTCATTTGATTTTAGTTGACATTTTATTGAACATTTGAGTTCAGCCTGAATCCCATATCATTTCCCATTTTTTTTTATTAAAAACAACAAAAATGCGGTTTAAAAAAAAAAAAAAACGTTTGTACATTCCTCATTACCTGCAATATGAAAACTAATTGGCAATGTTGTTGAACATATGCTGCAGCATAGGTACAAATTACACAGTTCCACACCGTGAAAATTTAGTATGATTAGCATTCAAAAGCATTTAAAAATGCAATTTTAAAGACTTTATAACAGGTTTTTTATAAGGAAAGACGTTCTTTATAACAGAATTTCTGAATTTGTTTTTTGATACATAGAGGTGTGAAGGTTCATAAAAAAAGATCATTCAAATTTGAAAAATAAAATAAAATGTGAGAACAGCCCACGTAACTTTCCCATTTTCAGATACAATGGAGTCACTGTTCAAACAGACTTGTTTAGAGCAACGATTTGTTCAAACAGTGTTATTTAGAACAACGCTTTGTTCAAGCAACCTGTTTTTTTTATACGCAAAATCCAAATTAAATTTGAATTTTTTTAAATATTGAATTATAGTTGTTTCATATAACGTCTCGTTTCTTCCAGGATATTTCCTAACTTCTTCTAAAAAAAATTGTTTCTGAATAATGTTTTAAAATAGGGTTTTTAAAATCTTGTTCAAACAGCATTTTTTTTAGTTCTACGGCTTGTTCAAACAAGTTTGATTCGTATTTTAGGAAAAAAAAAGTCAAAGACTGTACTTATAACTTACTAGCTGTATCGCGACGCTTGCTTGCTAGCAGCTTTCCGTAGTAACAATATTCCCGCCGTTACTATATGTAAAAGACATTAGAATCTGGAACTATCCAAGCCATTATTAAAGTTAACCGTTAGAAAAAATAATGTGATCGAAACTTAGTTTCTAATTGGAGTTTGACACTATTCACTCCAGCTACCAACAAACTTACTTACAAAATAGGGCAGATGTAGCTCTAAGTATTGGAATAATACACGCGCAAAGTATCAAAATTCAATTTAGCTACATTTAATTTTTGAAGCTGGAAACACCAGAATTACCTACTGCCCGGAGTTTGACCACTCCAGATACCAATCACATTTACTTGAAAAATATTGCGCTTGCAGCTTCAGCGGGTTCTGCAAAATATGATAATGCCCTTCAAATTTTGGGTATTTTGACATTTGAAATTTGATTCTCGAAAAAACCGGAAGTAATTTTTACCCGAAGTTTTGCCCTGAGTCACTCCAGTCACGAATCTAATTTATGTAAAAAATATGGCGCCCCAAGCTACACGTTAAATTTTTGGCGTTTTGACTTTTAACCTTTGACCCTAATAAAACCGACAGTAAATTTTACCCGGAGTTTGGCCCTAAATTACCCCATTTTTATACCTCACCTATGTGCCAAATATCGCGCCTCTAGCCGCAGCGGTCTTTGCGTGATTGGAGAAAACACGTTATATTTTGGGCATTTCGAATTTTAACCTTTCACCCTAAAAAACCGGAAGTAAATTTCACCCGGAGTTTGGCCCAAAATTACCATTTACATAACTCACTTATGTGCCAAATATTGCGCCTCTAGCCCCAGCGGTCTTTGCGTGATTTGAGAAAACACGTGAAATTTTGGGCATTTTGACCTTTGACCCTGGAAGAACCGGAAATGATTTTTTCCCGGAGATTGGCCCCAAATTACCCTATTTTCATACCTCCCTTATGTACAAAATATGGTGCCCCTAGCCCCAACGGTCTTTATTGGATTGGAGAAAACACGTTAAATTTTGGGCATTTTGACCTTTGACCCTAGAAAAACCGGAAGTAAATTTTGACCGGAGTTGGCCCAAATTAACTACAGCATAGCACTTCGCTTAGGTAGAAAATATAACGCAGGTATTTCGAGCAGTCTTAAAAGGAGACGACAAAATACGTTGAATTTATGCTAAAATTTTGGGCAGTGTTGCATTTGAACTTTGACCCTGGAAAAACCGGAAGTAAATTTTGACCGGAGTTTGGCGCTAAACCACCCCAGATGCATGCCCAATTTATGTGTAAAATTTGGCGCCTGTAGGTTCAGCCGTTTATTCAGGCATCGATCACAGACAGACAGACAGACAGACAGACGAACGATTTTATAGTATAGATAAATAAGAACTTATAACCCAATTGCACAGAAACGAGGGTACATTTATTATACAGGTTTAGCTCATCAATATAATGCGTATTATTATGCGTAATATTAGCGTATAATGTACAAAATTCCACGATAACTCCATCACATTTCTTTTTCGCTCGTTAAATCTTGTATAAATTCTCGCAATGAGAATTCTGAAAATGGAAGTTTAGAAAATGGGCGAAGGAAATGAATCGCTGGATCCGATTTTTGGGGCTTTTAAACCCCTTATTTCACTAATTAATTACGAATTAGAACAGATTTCGAGGTGAATCCAACATAAATTTTTAGGAAAGGGTGAGTTAGGACTTCTGATGAAATGTTCACGAAAGGGAGGCCAAGCATAACTGATTGAAAAACGACACGAAATGAATAGGAAAGGAATTTAGGACAAAACGTTTTTTGTCGACAGTAAAGCTTTTTTAGAAATAGGGTTCGGCAAAATGCCGTTAGATGGCGTTTTAACTAAAATTAATTAGAATTGACACTTGTCTATTCTACAAACAAAACTCATACAGATTCTAAAAAAATATTCGAAATATAAAACTCTCAAGAAATCGTATTTTCATCTCTACTTAACATTAGCGTATGGTGTCAATTGGTGTAACAATGGTCGCGTGATTCCATTGTTAGGCTCGTTCCATAATAAATTAATTGTAAAAAAAATTACTTCTTATCGGCGTTGTCTAGAATACATCTCCTTACAAACCCAAAGTAGACCTCGCCTTGAAACGTGATTTTTAAAATCCCAAACTATTCAAAGTAAATAAGCAACAGTAAAACGAATTATACAAAACTGAGTAAAGCATTTGCATACAAAAGTTTATATGACGAATGGCAAAGCCCTAGCTAATAAGAATTGAGATCCCTAAAGTTAGAAGTTTGATTACTGACCCTTCTTTTAGATACAAATATTAAGATGTTTTAGAATAAAGACTTTAATTATGTTCTGATTTGACGTAATGCAATTTGTGTAATTTGTATCAGTAATCTAACTTGTAACACTAAGAATTTAAATTTTTGTAGACTAGGACACTGCTAGTCGTCAAAAATTTTTTGTATTATAAAAAAAATGCTTACAATTACGCTTTCTTATTTCTCGAACATTAGAAAAAAGTGGAGAGACGTAGTTCATCAAAAGTTATTTAAGCAAGTTTTGAGGGCTAATTAGCTTCTTGTGGGTCTGTGATCTATCTTATTGTTTGTTTTAAGAAATTGAATTTTTGTAGTGTACTAAAATGCCCGTTTTACCGTTACTCATTTTGTGTAAACGCTGAAACAATTTTTTGTAAACTTTTGAGTATTTTGTCTCAGTAATATGTCACTTAATGTCTAAAATGTTTAAATAATATCTTCCTACTTTACGAGCTAATACTACCAACAATGTTAACCCTAACGCCCCTTCACACACACCAAAAATTAACAAAATAATTGAAATATACATATTTAAAGACTGAATTCTTATTAATAGTGATAACATAAATAAAACTAACAATATAAACTCTAATCTTAATAACACTATTAACAAATGCCTTTATTTCTTTCTTAACTTAAGACCTCCAACTAAAAAACAAACTAAAGAAGTTATTATTAATAATTCAATAATATAATTAATTTTACATTATACACACATATAACTTTGATTATAATAAATAAATGATAAATAAATGATAAATGTGTTAAGTGGATTTATTTTATATACTATTATTAATACTATTATTTTAGAAATAAATTTTCATTGAAATGGTACAACTGGATAAATACCATGAGCGCACTACCGCAAATCATGCTTTTGCCTCAGGGGAACTTTTTAACTTTTTTTAAGTGTATAGATAATAGTTTGCCGAGTCCTAATAGTGGTTAAAGCTTCTCTCTCTACTAGCCGGCCTGAGAACTGGCGTTTAATGTCGATTAACCACAAAAAAGGTCTTTACTATTGTTTTCTCAATTTACTATTAGCATAATTCAGTATACAATAGAACTATGCAGTATACAATGAAGTATTCAGTATACAATGCGTTCTTGAACTTTACATTGTATTTATGTTATACTAAGCAAAGCACTTTGGCCAACATGAAGCAACTGATCAGCCCCGAACAGCATTGGGCTGTTTTAATATTTTTATTAACTCAAAGTTTAAAAATATTATATTTACACGTAAGAGAATGGCAATTAATCCAAGAGGTGCTATACCCACTGCAAATTCTTTAGTTCAGGGCGAATTATATGTCCTTGAGCTCTACATTTATAATTTTAAATACAATGTTGGTAACTGATAATTTTAACAGAAATAAAAAGGAAGCTATAGCAAAAACTTTCAACTGCATTAAATTTGTATATTTTTTTTGCAATTCTTTTTTGCATTTTAAAATTTAAACCGCAGTTTTTAAAAATAAGAGAGGCTGTGGTGTAGTGGTAATAATTGCTCTTATATACAAAAACTTCACGGGCTCGAGTCTCACCACCTTCAATTTTTTTTTTTATTAAATAACTTAAACTTTTAACTTTATTAAATACATTCAAATGATTAAAGACCATTGTCCGAATAGCTGTATCTGAATTAGTCAGTTTCAATTTGGGATTCCAAGTAGTTAGTAACTAACAATTTAAAGAAAAATTAGTTTAATTTAATTAAATATTGTTTTGTTTGATAATCAGGGCTCTAAATATAAATGGTTAATGTTAATGTATGTCAAATTTTTAACGTTCAGTTAGTTAATTGTGAGTAATAATTGAAAATCATGTCTAATAAGAAATCGGGGGTTTATAAGTACGCTGAAGCTGCCAATGACTTCCAAATAGCCTAAAAATATATTACCTATTTGTTTAATCATATACATAAAAGAAAAGAACCAGGAAGTTCGCAAGGGAGGAAGGGAAGAAAAAGTTCCCTTTTTCTCTTCTTTCTACATTGAATGCTGTGGACTCTTCTTATGCAGGAAAAGTCACAAAAATCCTCTCAACTCTACTCACTTATTCCATGACCTTGAAACGTCATTGTTTGGCCTGTAGAGGTCACCAAAGGTCAACCTAGGGTCAAAACCATGAATGATATCCACTGAAAGTAATATTTTGTGACCTTGGAATGTCCCGGTATGACCCCCAGAGACGTAAGAACGTATCTAATTCTAAAAATATTCCAAACATTTGCTCGGGACTCTACAATAGATGCCCTAAGTGGCTTTCGCCCCATGTTGACATTAGGTTAGCTCTACAGGTATTAAAAAGGACACGTAATGGACACAAAACACAACTCTTTTTCCCAATACCACACAAAGGTTTTGGTGAAATGTTACTTTCACCCCAACTTGAACAAGTGAGTAATTTTTTCCTAATGCGTTTCAAACAATTCAAGAAACTACATATTTTCAAACTCATTTTTAACTACCATATTCAAACATATTTTTTAAAAACTACAGTTTTTCCAACATCTATAATTTTTTAAACAAATTTTTAATAATTATCATTTTCTCAATCGCATTTTCATGAAACCGTTATGTGTGACATTTTTTTTCTTTTTTTAAAAGACTAAAATTAATGAGGCGGACGTGGGGTTAGAGAGGACAGAATCAGCGATTGGCTGGAAGCAGAAACTGGATACGTTCCAGGTACAGCAATTGGCGTTCGTCGTTAGAACGATTGTTCTAATCGTTGTTTCCAATTTTCCAATTGTTTTTAGATCATGTGGCTCTTTCCGGATGGAGTACTTCTACAACGGTTCTAGCCACTTCCACCGTATCAATGCATTTTTTTTAGTTCTACGGTTTGTTCAAACAAGTTTGTATTTTGGTAACAACAAAATTCAAAGGCGCAGGCAGTACCACACCTCTCACTTTGAGTATGTACAATTTTTGGAAAAACTAAAAAAAAATCAGGGTGCTTTGGCGTCAATGGTTATTTTAAATTGAGATTCCGAATTGATTTGTTTTTAGAAAAAAGGAGCCCACATTTAAATAATATCAATAAATTTATTTAATTGTATTTAAATTGTATTGTATTGACTTATATTTTTAAAACACTTTTCAAAAAAGTTCTCTTTGAGAAAAAAAAACTATACGCGTCCATCAATCTAAGTCAATTTTGAAAAAAAATTCTAAAGCATGATTTTTTTTTGGAAAACTTTAAAATATGATTTTTTTTAACAATTGACGTGACTTTCAAAATCATGCTTTAAAAATTGCTTGACGTAAAATTCGCCAATATGAGCAACTTTGCTGACACTTGAAATTTCAATGGTGTAATCACACGAAAATAAAAAGGTTCAAAAGTTTGATTCAAAAATTGTACCCTGCATAATGTGAATCATTAAAATGACACTGCAAAATTTAAAAAAATACATTTTCTAAAGCTGTTTCAAACTTGAAACTACAATTTAGATTTTAGTCAGCTTTAGAAATTGAAAACTCGAAATCCCAAACCAATTCCCAATTCACGGTTTCCCGTGATTCACCGTGAAATCAATTTTTTTTTTTTTTTTTTTTTTTTTATTTAAGCTTACCCTCCCTTCGGGCCCGTAGCCCATGGAGGGGGGTTCGAGAAGAGGAAGTGTTACAATGTTTACAATGTTTGTTTTTAGTTGAAAGTTTAAAGTAAAAAGTAGAGAAATATTTATATTAAAGTTGGAGTAATAGAACGATAATAGAATAGATAGATAGATAGTAATAGATAAGAATAGAAGCTGAATTTGGCTGGTTAAATCCGTGCACTGAGGTTCTTCAGTTCGGTCTCTCGTGTGAATTCTTCTATTGTACGTCTGCGGCGGCGGTCTAACGTGACTTGGTACATTTCGTGGAGACGAATTACGAGGAGTAGGAG
>JAQFYP010002288.1:0-13071 GCA_034694865.1 Bilobella braunerae | reverse complement strand
AACATCTCTGTATTGTTGGAAACAGAATGAGTCCTGCTAATATTAAAAAAAAACTTCACAACACACTTCTTTTTTTTTCTTACAAATGTCATGGCATTTCGTACAGTTAATACGACCTCCAACATGTTCAACTTGATGATGCCCAAGCGAGATGCAAGATCAGCAAATTTTAGCACGTTGCCGTCAACGTTGAGGAACCTCAAAGTTTTCAATCCTACAAGGTATTATTTACATATACAAATACTGTAGATTTTGATAGTAAATTTTTTTTATTTTTTGAAATTTACACGAATCAAATTAAAAACAAAAAAATTGTTTCATTTTTACTGATTCTTGTGAAGCACTTATCCACGCACACTACACAATTTCAACATCCAGGTTTAAATTAGCGTTTGTCATTTAGAAAAGTTGTGGTATTTTAATTTCAAAAACTATTTGAAATTGTTCATTTTAATTAAAGTTTTAAATACCAGCTTGGTTACTGAAGTTATGATTTGGTTTTAAAGTAATTTTTAATTGGATTACGCACGGACAAGCATTTCTGATTAAAAAATTGCAATTCTTAATTCATCCTAGATAACGCAATATGACGCTTGGCAATTAAATTTGCTTACTTTTATGGGTTTATACAGTAGCGTTTTCAAAAATTTATTTGGTTCATTTTTTTTGGACTTTTTTGGAACTATCACAAATAATAGGTGTGCTTACATCTTTCCAGTAACTGCTTCCCAATGTACTGTGTGTACCATAGACAACAAGCTCTTCCGCCGGTACGCTATTATTCCGACAAAATTGAATCAAGTCAGGAAATTGATGAATCACGATTAGCAAAATTTTCAAATTTGGGAAATTTAGTTCTACTTCGTGCCAAAAGCCATCGTGCATAGCCAATTCGTCGCTCATCAGCAGTTCTAGGCAGCGCACTGCAGTCCAACTCTTTGAGACAAAAATTTTCTCCTTTCCCCAAAATTCGCCGAGAACTGCCAGGTTCCTTATGCGTGGGAATGCATTTGGGTTCATCTCGACCTGAACTCCGTTTCTTATTTTCAAAAATTCCAGTTTTGCCAATGTTGGCAAATTGAAACAGAGTTGGCATTGTATGTCCAAATTTTTGAAACTCTCGCTCTGGCTTTCAAGTAGTTGCGTGATAGTTGCCTCCTATTCCGGATTGGGTGAAGCTAACTGTCTAGTATAGGGCTCGAGAGGCTGTAGCGTTAGTTCTGAAATTTTGTTTTGAAATTGAGACATTTTGAAAATGTGCTCCAGTTCCAGAGTGGATTGTATACAGTAATTTGGAATTGCTGTAGTACGTAGTGCGTTAACAGGAAGGCTTTCCATAACAATTGGAGCGTCCTGCAAAAAATCACTATCGAACCAATGTTAAATTTCCAGAGAACGTAGTGCGGGAGCCTTTGGCAAAATTGCCAAAAGCAAATTCTTATCCACGTCGTTCCAGACAATTTTTGTCAAATTTTGAAAATATGGCAATTGGTAACAATCACACTGTAGTTTTGCGCCGGACTCAATTTTCAAGTAGGAGATTCCTAGCAGTTCTTGAAGAAGGACTTGTACTTTACTGCACACTTCGTTTTGGGTTTTTTCGAGTTGACGGAAGAGGGTTAGTTCTATTTTGTGTTGTCCAATTTTTTCAGCGAACAGTTTTAACAACTCGTCTGGAAGGCTGTTCACGGCTAATCGAATCCGCAAAAACATCCAATCACCAGCAGTGTTTTGCATTAGCTGTAAAAAGTACAAGGCTTCTATTCTGGTAGTGATTGTAGTGATAGGGCAGTTTTTCTGCAGCAGTTCAATATTAAGTGGATTCCATCTTTTGCTCACTTGTCGACAGCGCAGAATCTCCTTGAATTTTAAATAGGAAAGGATGTGGAGGAGGACCTAAAATATTATTATCAAAACAATAATATTGGATCCTGCCAAGTTGACCACATGGTTACTTTGCAAACTAGTGGATTACTATTAACTGATTGGTATTCACGCCAATTTTTTTTTTTGCAAATTTCAAATTTTCTAATCTTTCTTTTTCTTTTGATTTTCAATTTTTAGGTTAACTTCCGGCAAAATTTTTGCTTACCTCATTTGGAAGGTTCTCCATTCTTTGATTATAATAAAACTGGTTCAAATTTCAATGGTGGTCCAATTTTGTAGATTGTATTAAATGTTTGTTTTGAATTTGAAATTCTTCTTCGGTTCTTCTGAAATGGAAGTATGATCAAAGTTAAGCAACTTTTACTATTTTGCGATAGGAAACAGTAGACTATCCGTATTCAATCTCGAGATGATTCATAAGTAAAAAAAAACTGGCACATTTATCTATAGCTTCAAACGACCAGCTTTATATGTTCTGTCTGCGGGTATTAATGCTTATGTTTGCACTTTTTGAGTTGATGTGCAAAGTTGTGTTGTACTCATGTCTCCTTCAGCATTTGAATACAGAAAAAGTGTGAGCTAAAATTATGCAAGAATGAACATTTTGATTTTTGAGGACACTTTTGTTATTAATTTAAAGTTGAAGTAGGAAAGCTGTAAATGGAATGGTAGTGTTTGATGGCTTGTTCTCTTTCCTTAAGATGAAATTTCAAAACCAGAAAAAGGACTCAAGGGTGCTTAAGTAATAACAATAAACAAAAGAGCCCTAACATTAAAATGACACTTTTGGTGTTCATACAAGTAAGTGTTAAAATGTAAGACATAAAAATTAAACTTCATGGAAATATGAGGCCGGAATTGGTCAAAAGTTGGATCACGTGGCGCGGGAACCAATAAATTTTCAACGCCCCATCAAGCTCCTGCCTCTGTTTTATTTTCTGCTGATTTTAATGATGCGTGTCAGCCGGAGAAAGCAATAACCTTGTCGACTCATGCCTAGGTGTTGGTGCAAACGCTTAAAAAAATCAAACGTTTTAAAGTGGTGTTTTACGTGTATTTGAAGGCTTGTTAATTAATTACAAGTTATTAGAATGATTAAAATTAAAATTATTGTTATGAAATGTTGATCACAATGACTAAAAACTATTTGTTTTTCAACTTTTAAGTTGGCTTTACTTTACCTGAACACTTTACAATTATTATTTAAAAAATGCTTTTTGGGGGGTTAACATTTGGTTCCCCTGAGTAAAACTATTACATTATATAAAATCATGTTGAAGGAAGCCTTTTTGCCATTTGCCAATGCACAAAGTATTCAATTTGTGTTTGTGTAAAGCAATTGCCTTGCACTGACCAATGGTGAAACATGGCAAAACCGCCAAACATAATTCACAATATGTCATTCCATTTGTCATACAGTTGGAATATAATTGCTCTAATGGCACAACCGTCCACACAAACATGTGTGGACGGGAATGCGCATGTGCAACTCTCACAAGTTTTTTTGGTTCAGAATCAATTCTCCCGTCCTATGGACGGGTTTATACACTAGTAAGATATATAATACCGTTAAAATGAATTTATTGCAACTCGAAAAATGCAGTATTGACATTCAGCAATTCTTATAAAGAAGCAAAGTTTCAATTTCTATCGATTTAATTGGAAAATTTTATTTTCATGGAAAAGTGCAAGGTATATTTTTAAGGGTGCTCTGTTGACGGGTTTTTAGCTTGTTTACTCAGCATACAAAGAAATACACTTGAGGCTCTCAAAATATTTTATGAAAACAGAACGAAAAATTGCAGCGCGATTCCTTTTGCAAGAAGTGATATTTTTTTAATTAAAAAAATGGGCTGAAAAATAAATTATTTGACAAAATTTTATTGTATGACATAAAACATGTTTCAAAGCTATCAAATCTAAAAAACTTAATATACTTAAAAGGAAAATATCAAAAGTAAAAAGATACATAAACCTAAATTGAACATTATTAACGTTTTTTTTAACGTTTAAAAAGAGTTGAAATATTGAGCGTAATTTTAAAACGCCACCGTGTAGCAATGTCGGACGGAAAGGAAACATTGAGAATCGTCGTCAGAATCTTCCTCTTCCCTGTATTTCAAGGATTCTATGACCTAAGTCATGATACTGTAATAAATTTTTTTGCACTTTTCAAATCCGGGTGAGCATTAGTATTAACGCTAATAAATTTTTTTAGAATTATATTCAATATTTTGTTTTATGTGTTATTATTATTATTATAATTATTTTTATCAAATGGAAATACGAAAAGCACAAAAATATACAAGGTTCAACTCATTCAAATCGCTTAGTGGAGCATTTAAAATTTTTCTTTTAGTAGTAGTGTTGTCGGACCGGGGGAACATAATGTTGAGATTCATCGCCTGAGTTTTCCTCATCCTTTCTGTCGTTTGAGGATTTTATGACAACAATGTCGTGATATTTCGATAATATGCTCTTGTACGCTTCGAATCCTGGTGAGCCCTGCAAACAAAAACACATTCTAACAAAAACTCCCGTAATCTATGTATGTGCAGTGTTTACGTACAATTAGATTAAGCTCAAGGAAGTTCAACTTGATGATGCCCCGGCGGGAAGCGAGTTCGACAAATTTCAAAATTCCTTCGTCAACATCAACTACTCTCATTTTTGCCAATCCTATGAAACATAGTTAAACACAATTTATTAAACAAAAAACAAAAGAAAACAAAAGAAATTAGTTTACACAGAGCAATTTAACAAAAGCTTAGAAAATAAGAAGTTTAGCGAGTTGCTCAGAAGAACTACAGAAATTGTTAAATTTAATGCTTTCTTTCAACACATAAAGTTGAAATCAAAAGTCAAATAAATTGGCCACGCGTGTAATCATTTTTCATTTAAAATCAGGAGTATTTACTAAAATAGATCCATTATTCTCACACAACAAATGTCAAATCGCACGTGACGCACAACCAATGCATAATTTATCAAAATTTGTTTAGCATGGACGCTTTTTTTTCTTGAATACAATTCCTACGCATTTACTAAGTTGAACGCAAATATTAATTTTTAGTAACATTAGATTTTACTTACGTAAAAAGCCCAGTGTACTTCCTGCGACTTGATTATAACTTGAAGGGAAGTCTTCGGATAATAGCTTCCTAATACTTTCGCAAACTTCTTCCCACATACTTCTGCTGCACTCATTATTTGTGACATAAACGCAGAGTTCTTCCGCTGGGACAGTGTTTCTGCTACAAAATCTGATCAGTTCGGGCAATTGTCTTAAATGAATTTTAAGCAATTTTAGGTTTGGGAAATTAAGCCCAACCTGGCACAAAAAGTAGCTCATTAATGGCACTGCTTTCCAACTCCACACCAGTTCAAGCGTGCTCACTGTTGGCCAAACTTTGTTACCAACTACTTCATGTTTTGACACATCGGCCCTTACTGCAAATTCCTTAAAACTATGAAAGTTACTGGGATTCAGCCCGACCTCGGCCACCTCTCTTAATTTCAAAATTTCCAGTTTCTCCAATTTTGGAACAGCGAAGATTTGCTTGCACTTGAGGTCCAACTTTGTCAAGCTCATGCTCTGACTTGCAAGTAAACGCGTTATGGCCTTTTTCCAATCGACTGTGCCTTTATATAGGACGGATTGAAATGTTAGGTTTGCAATTTTGTTTTGGAATTGACACATTTTGAGCATATTTTCAAATTCCGGACGACCTTGTGTACAGTCAATGGGAATTGCAGTAGTAAGCAGTGCATTCACAGGAAGATATTCCATTACCAACGATGCGTAGCGTAAAGTAGCGCGACTTCCAATGTCGTGCCAGTGTTGCACTTCGAGAGTGCGAAGTGCTGGAGCCCTTTGTAAAATTGCCAGAAGCAAAGTTTTATCTGCTTCATTCCAGACTATTTTAGTCAAATGCGTTAAGGTGGAGATTGCGAAAATACTAGCCAGGACGGGTAAGTCGTTGTCGCCGAGTAGCTTTGTGCCGCACTCAATTTTGAGGTAAGTGATTCCTTGCAGTTGGCGAAGAAGGATTTGACCTTTTTGGAGAACTTCAGTTTTCTCCTTTTCAAATTGTCGGAAGAGGGTTAATTGAGTCTTGTGTTGGCTAAACTCATGAGCGAGTTTACTTAGCACTTCAATTGGAATTTTGTTCACGGCTATTCGAATTCGCGTAAAAATTGCATCAGTCGTGGCGCTTTTTGACAGATGCAAAAAGTAGAGTGCTTCCATTTTTGTAGATATGGTAATAAGGGGGCACTTTTTCTTCAGAACTTCGGAAGCAAGTGAGTTCCATTGTTTACTCATGAGGCGGCATGGAAGGAGGTCCTCGCCCTTTAGAAATGAAACAATGTTAAGGAGTACCTAGAATAAAAATAAAATTATTTAGTGTTAATTCTCAATTAATATAATTATATTCAATAATTATAACAAGAAACAGAAAATAAGGACGCCCAAATTCTTGTGGCGGTTAGGGCAGGGTTTTCCGAATCTTATAAGTAACGGATTGGGTTTTCATTTATGGTGAATTTTAAAAAAAAATGGGTCATGTTGTGCATTTTTGGATATCACTCATTACAAATATGGCTACCTACGGCTAGTATAGTATATCAAATCACAGTAAGTTAACCGCTCTCCTCAATTAAGTTTATCTGTTAACAATTTGTTTAAAATTGTATTCAATTATATTAAATTTTAAATTATAAGTGAATGAATATGAAAATAATAAATAAGCTATAACTTCGTTGGAAAATTAGCATCCCATTTCGATGTGGCACATTTTTTAATTCGTTTAGTTTTTTTTAAATTCTAATTAGGATGAAATGCACTCATTTACTAGCCCGTACTACCGCTCTCAATAGAAGTAATGATTGGAGTAAATAATTAAAAATAAATAATTAACATAACTAATTAATTGAAATTACACAACTAAATTGCCCGATTTTTGAAAAAAAAAGTTAAGTAAAAACCCATTCCGTTACACAAGAGCTTGCGAACCCTGCTCCTTCCGCCTAAACATTTGGATGCCACTTCCTAACTTTCACTGTTAAGCTTGAAGGAATTGAACCTGCAGTATTATATATAACTCGCATGATAGTAGCATGACAGTTCCAAATCAATTAACGTCAGTTACATTAAATTAAGTAACATTAAAGTGTTTTGTGCAAAATGAACTTAAGCCTGAAATTAATTACCTCATTTGGTAGACTTTCCATTTTCGAATTCAATACCGTAGTAACTTCTCTTAAATGATATTCACAGTAAGCAGTCACAATAAGTACTTTGGTGCAGCCTTTTAGTTTAGAAAATGTGAATTTAAACTTTAGAAATTTTTTGATTAATTAATAATTTTTTAATACACGCCTTTGGTTGCTTTTGCCCTATTGACTTTAAAACTTGAATTTAATTTGTGCTTTTGTAGAACACCGAATTGCTCAAGTAAACTCCACAGGCGCATTTAATTTGTTACTGGCAGCATTGCCACCTGCATTATTTTTTAAATGCTTCGGCAGCTGTCAGTTTCATATTCTTTTTTGTGCTTGACTTTATTGAGTGCTAAAGCAGGGGTGCCCCGTTTGTTCATTTATTTGTCTGAGTGTTTGCATGGAGAAATGCTACGTTTGCTCCAAGGGCTTTCCCTCCTCTTGAACCATGAGCATTGTTCTGGTCACGCATTTAGAAAAAAACACTTTCAAAACATATTGAAACCGTTGAAACTCACGGGGTTAATTCTGGCATTTCTTCAAAGGACGCTTTCACTTGAATTTCTGTAATAAAAAGCTGAGGAATCCAAATAGCCCTTGGTTTTCAGTTCAGCCATTACAACTCAGAAGTCAAATTTGGATTCTACTTCAGAACAGAAATCATCTTACTCCACACTGACCCATTCTTGACCTTTCGTGACCCTTGGAGTTTTATTGACTGTTTTTTTTTGACGACGATATACTAGGCTTGGGAAATTTAAAGCCAAATTTCATATTTCGTTGAACTTATCGTTAATTATTGAAAACGCAATCACACAACAGGCAGATGAATGATGAAAGAGTATTTGTTTCTCTGACCAGGCGACATTTGCCTTAACGGCAAGTTGCAAAATCATTCAATTACGCGAAATCTTCAAAGAAGAATCAGGTCAATCTAAAAAATTAGCGCTTACTCCGTTCTTGACGACGAAAAGCATTTTTTTTTCTAAATTTTAAACAATTTACCGGAGCAATTTGTAGTTATTCAGAAATTCTTACATTATACTACAAAAATCGCATCACAGTTTGAAAAAATAAACTAATTATATTCGGGTGTCTGGCTTTGGCTGAAAAACGCAACAATTTATTTCACATAATGAACTTCTCATTTAGTAAACTCTGCCAATACTTTTAATCAGATATGTTGTAATTGTCAAGTAGGTTTATGTGATGTAGGCCTGTTTTATTTCTAGAAGGAATGTTAATTTTAATAAAAAAAAACGACAAGCCTATTTTACTCGACGCTTCTAATATCAAAAATTTTCGAGAACTCGGGCATCTTATTGAGGACAAAGAGACACCGCCAAATATCTGCATATCCAGAAATTAAGTTATAATTTTAATTGTATAACATAAATCAAATGCAACGGTATCACGAGGTGAGTCTAGTATTTGGTATAAATTGAGTATCTGCTACTTACAATACCCACTTATGCGTGTTAACCGCGCTCAAAATATAGTCAAGTTCGCTTTAACCTTGTTTGTATATTCTCGCCAATTTGTTTGCTCATCCATAAGACACGCGTTTATGTTCATCATACATTGCCACGCATTCAAATTCTGAATTTTTCTTTTTCCTTTTCAGTAAACCGCGCATGGGAAGTTTGAATACTAAAAAGAAATTAAAATGTTTCTTTGACACTAAAGTGTTTAAGTAGAAGGGATTCGTCATTCCCAATGTTTAGGCGAGGATTGAGTTTGGTGTATCTCGCCATGTTGCACATCGTAATAATTTTCTGCTTCATAATCCCTTGCAAAAGTGTATCCTTAAATCTAAACGTTTTCCTTACGTATTCGAAACGTTGCTTTACTCAATTAATTGTTTTAAACGATTCGATTGATTTTTTCTGCTAAGTATCCGGTTGCAATTGGCAATGTAACGCTTGTTAATTAAGAGCTAACAGTAAGTTGTCAACCAAACATAAATACCACGGGTACAGTAAACAACACTAAAACTGGCGTTTGCGGCCTCGTACGTGTTTAAATGGTGGAGCAATATACTATTTAAAAAACAATAGCAACTATTGAAATAGATATGTTTTCTCCTAAGTGCTCTTGTTTTTCCCACAGCACTCTCATGCGGTAAGTTCAAAAAATCGAATACTTGCGTAAAACTTTTACCGTTTATTTTTAGGTCTGGATTTTCAACGTAAAGCTTTTCATATTGAGTAACTTACATTTAAACTTATGGCTTGTATTCATAGACTTCTTCTATATCTAATGTAATTTAAAAAAAAAGAAATACTATTGTCACGAGCTACTGGTGACTGGTCGTCGCCTTGGGCAATGTAGGGCGCGGTGTAAATATAATCGTTAGAGTAAACAACGTAACAATAATAATGTCAATTGTACAATACACAATATTGTCACGGGCACCTCATGTGTCACCGTGAACTCTCGGCGGGGTCGACTATGCTGTGGGTGATGCGCTCATTGGCAGAGTCGACGCGACAACTTGCTTGGCAATAAGCGTGGACGGAGACCAACGACGAATGACAAATGCAAATAAATTTTATTTGTAAGAGCTAAGATTAAGGGTGACAATGTTGGCTGGGGTCACGGCGGGTCAAGTTGGAGAAGCGTCTACTTGAAAAACGGCCAGAGGTGACCAACAACAACTACACGGCCATTACTATTTATAGAAGTGAGCACAACACAAGGTCAAAAAGACCAATGAACTGTACAATCTGACGAACAACAGACTAATAAGGACTAATCTAGGCAGACACACGTCTGTGAATAGATGTGACTAATAACTACATAGCCTACTGTCGTCGTGTCCAAGCGATCATCGACTTCTTGGGCGTGACAATATTGTAAAGATGCAGCAAATGGCCATCTACTTGTAATTGGTTCTGCGTACCTGGAATTCACATGTTACAGGAGAAAATGGCTTCCTGCTGTTCGACTTGGATTTTCCAGTAGTCGTCCAGGTAACAATATGAAACATGCTGAGTAAAATTTATAGTTATGTGAAAACTGAATTTTTAATACAACTAATTTTTTGTAGGAACTACCAAACACCATTTAATGTCAATAGTGGCAGGAGTTCTTAAATCAAGTGTTCATTTGCACATCCCTGTACTTGTGGGTGAACAGACAGAAGAAATGAAGTATGGAACTATTTTAGCTGATTTTTTGGGCAATGGTTTTAATTACAGCCTAGCAGGGATGAACAGCATTCTGTTGCCTAGGCGAAACAGCTTTGTACTTTCTGTTAAGTACAACGTCGTCAATAAGGTGTACGTTGCAAGCTCAACAGCTAAATTTCTACCTATCGAAACAATTTCGCATTCTGCCGTTACCTGCAAGGGACTGAATAGAAAACTAGGTCTACATCACTACTTGGGACCGTTTCAAATGTGGGTCTGGCTGTTAGCTATATGTTTCCTTGGTGGCACTTGTACTCTGCAACCAGAAAAATATGTACTCTGCTCTATTTGTTTTGGTTTCTAATTTACTTGGCCAATCTTAAGACATATGTAAACGCTTTGAAGAAAATTTTACATTTCGAATTGTATTTGGACTATTTCTACTCATGGCGGTTGTTCTCACAAACGCCAATAATGGTTTTGTTGCTACCAACTTGATAAACCATTTGATGTTTGGAGTAGATTCAATTCAAGCAATGTTGGCGGGAATTTTTAAAATTTACTTTAAACCTGTTAAAGTTTCAGCCCAAATGTACTTCAAATGTTGCAATACGACCTCGGATGCAGCAAAAACATTTTGATTCACTCTTTGATAGAGAACAATTATGGTATTCCCTTTATTGCCATGGGGTTGTTTAATGTCTTGAGAAAAGTGAAGTTAATCGAATTATTAGACGCCGTCAATAAGAATACCCAATATCTAACGGATTCTGGTGTTTTTGAATATCACGCAACAAAATCGGATAAAACACTTCTTCGCCTTGTAAAACTGTTTCATCCACCTCCTTGTCATGCAAGTAATAATATACAAAATGCTGTTTTATCTGAAATACTTAAGTGCAAGAACAATGCCCACGTCCTAGTAAAAACCGATAGCGATAACTTGCTGCTGAAAGGTCGCTTAGATACTACATATTCTAAAATTTACAAACTGCCTGACAAAGAAATTGATGAAATTACTCCAACCAAATTAGTCGGACTCAACATCTATTATATTCAGTCTTTCAAACAAATTTTCCACAAGCTGATTCTCGCCTTTGTGGAATCTGGTGTTTATACATTTTTTCAGTCAATTTACTTGCTTAATAACACCCGAAAAATTCATATAGATTCCCGTGCTGCCGCAGCACCGAAAGCTGTAAAACAATTGAGCCTGGAGACGAAGGCAGGAATAGTTTTTTTTATGTATTTGCTATCTATTCCACTTGCAGTGCTTTAGTTGATTACTGAAAATTATTATTCCAAGTGGCAGCTATCAAAAAATAAAGTTAAAAAAATTGTCAGGCGGTCGTACAGAAACTGAAAACTAGCTATAACGCATGCCCTTGCAAAAGTGTACAGAACTCGAAATTCAACGGGGAAGGAGTGAAATTTCCACTAATATCTGTACAGTGGTTAGGTGAGGGAAAGCTGAAAGAAAAGAATGCCGCTAGTGAGACTCGAACCCACATCTTCCTCAACACTCTTTGGAGAAATGGCCCTTGTTTATGTGGCGGATCATTAGATTCTATCCCAAAAAGCCAGTGGAAAGGAACAGACATCCAAACCAACTGGACCTAACGCCCCTTCTATTAAGAAGTTGCATTGTAATAACTTTAGCTTTCACAATTGACAATGCAATTTCCAATTCAGTAGAACTAAAATTAGCTTGAATAATATAGCATCTTGTTTTGTTTATTAAAAATCAAAATCGAATTACTTGATGTATTGTTAATTGTTTACTGATATTGTTTTGCGTGTGGCTGGTGGCTGGATTGGAAAACTAACACCTTCCATTTCAATCACTTTCATGATATTTACTTTTTTTTTTATCTTTTTCGACGAATATTGTTTGCATACCAACTTTGCAGTAATAGTCCAGGTCTTGAATTAATTTTTCATAATAAACATTTGTGAAAATGATCCATCTAAAAAAATTTAAAGATTTTTTGTGCACTTTATACTTTTAGTGCACGCAATTGACAACAGTTACTACGGTATTACCGTATTTGTAATGTCCCACGTAGTTTGTTGTCAAATTACACTCAAGATTACGTTACGATTGGAACTCACTCGATTGTTATAGAAATGTATGCTACTGCAAAGTGGAGCATAGTTAGGTAGTTAAGCGCTCAATGTTTCTTCAACGGCAACCTGAGATCGAGACCCAGTTACTCCTCGGAGAAAAAAAAAAGGTCGACGTTGCTGGTCTCGATCACCTCAAAAAAATATTGCCAAAGGACGATAAGCGTCCACGCTCCCGAGCTGGCAGACAAATGAGGTGAAAACACTCCAAAACAAAGTATTTTCTCGACTTTTAGCTTACCCAAAAAATATGCATATGCAAATTGACAGCGCGGACGCGTAAGTGTAAAAAGTAAGTTTCCTGCAGCAATCTTTAAAGCTTTCGTAACAATAACAAAAACGTAAAAACAAGAAACAGTTAGTAGGTAAAAAAATTTGTTTTAAAGTTTTTCAATATATTCTATTTATATAATAATTTATGCTATATTTAATGCAATATTTAATAATTTAGGTAAACATAATTTTGTTTGCCCAATTTCACTGTGGTCCTTATTTTGCTATGGACTTCGTCATTGCTTGGCGTCATTTTTGTGGACGTCATTGTAGTGGAAGTCATTTTAGTGAAAGTTTATTAGACCTAATAGCGTGCTACCATTTCAGGCACTTATTTGAAATTGAAATGATGAAACTCAAGCCCACGGCCTGTAGTCCAGGGGGTTAGGACACTTGTCCTAGCTTGGGTGTTCGGGGTTCGATTCCCCGCAAGAGC